>JAZGLO010005979.1:0-65000 GCA_036873155.1 Biomphalaria sudanica | reverse complement strand
TCCGAATCGCGACGACCCTCTAGTCATCTATGTCTAGATCGCTGGTCTAGGTCATTGCCAATATCATTGGGATTTACATCCTCAACATTAGTCTCATTGTTTTGGGTAACAAATTCATTAGAGCACTCAGCTGCTTTATGACCCTGCTCCCCACAACTAAAACAAACAATTACCTTTCTTTTAACCACTGGACTCTGCTTAATCACAGGCTCACATGCTGCTGCCACATACACAGTTTCTTCTTTACTAATTGATACATTCGAATCGGCTACCTTAAAACCTTCGATTACCTCCAGCATGTTCTCCACAGTATTTTGCTTGTTTAGAACAAGTTGTCGATAGACCTCCCCCGAAACATTTTCAAGTATCCTGTCTTTAATGAAGAGATCTTTGATCTCATCTGCTGACTTTCCTCCCTCAGCCATTTTGCACCAGTTGTCAAGTGCGGTCCTCAATTCGGTCACATACCCACGGAAGTCATTCTGCCGTGGTTTGACCCGGTGAAACCTTTTGCGGCATGTCTCCGCATTGATGTCTGCGTGGCGGAGAAGTGCCGTTTTGACATCCTCATACTTATCGCTAAGGAACAGACTGTCCCTCAACATAAAGTTTTTGAGCGATGTCGTCAACTTGTACGACAATAGCAGGGACCACTCCTTACTCTCAATCTTACACCTTGCTGCCACGGCCTCAAAGTGCGTCAGGTACGCCAGAAGATCATCGTCTTCCTTCATGCCTTGGAAGTTCTTGTCTAGCCTGTCCAAGACACTCTTTTGTCGCACCTCAACTGCCTGACCTGCCACTGCACCTGCCTCTGGCGCCGACTTCTCTTTAAGCCGTGCCAACTCCAGTTCATCTTTTCTCTTGAGCTCCTCTCTAGCCTCTCTCTCCTTCCACCTCTCGTGTTCCTCACGCCTAGACTTCTCCTCCCTTTCATGTCTAGCGGCCTCCTCAGCCTTCGCCTCTTTTCTCAACCTCTCTTCTTCAGCCTTCGCCTCTTTTCTCAACCTCTCTTCACGCTCAAGTCTGGCTTCCTCCTCAGCCTTCGCCTCTTTTCTCAACCTCTCTTCACGCTCAAGTCTGGCTTCCTCCTCAGCCTTCGCCTCTTTTCTCAATCTCTCCTCTCGCTCAAGCCTAGCCGTCTCTCGTTCAAACTCCTCCTTCTTACGTTCAAACTCCTCCTTCTTGGCTCTCTCGTAGTCAACCTTCTGCTCTGCCACATACCTCTCCAACCTCTCACCATCATACCCGAGAGCACGGCCATCACTGATGAACTGGGCGGTTAGAGTCAACCTCGTCTCCATTACATATAATATTAAGCCTTAATTAATAATTAGTCTAACTATCACTAACAAAACCCAAAGTCAGATCATAGAGAGAAACAGAATATATATCATTACTTAATTAAAACGGGCGAACTGAAATCACGGGCGCATCGACAAAAACAGGGCCAAGGACTTATCTGCTCAGTATCCCGCGTCGGAAGGAATCGCCTCACTCCAGGCTCCGCAGAAGAGAAAAGCCACAGGCAACCACAGCCACTGGAACAGACCAACGGTTCTAACTTCAGGACGGTTCCGGTACACCAGCCAACAAACCGCACAGATTCAGGTCGATCCCGTCGACAGACACTCGATCCACTCACACGTTGCCGCTCAGAGTCAGAGGATTCAGGCGTTGGTGACAATAAATGCAAAAATAAGTTACAATAGTTTCAAAGAGTAATTACACACTCTAAGTTTACCGAACAAATGGGAACTACTCACATTCGGCACAATACAAGGGATGCCCAACGAATATATCGTGTGCTGTACATAAATCATCAGACCGCTCAAACGGCTTAAATGTATTTAATTTTATTTAATACATAAACATTACATATTTATATATCTTATGATGGTTATAACGGTCAAATCAAGGACACAGAGGTCACAAAGTTGACAATTACATATCGTTTGGACGAGCCCCCATTTCTGTCAGGGTGGGATTTCAGATTAGCTAGGGTATGATATGATATTACGGTCCCGTATCCCCAGCCTGAACAGAGTAACACAAGAACCTAAAGATATTAGCATGTAAACTACAAACATTACATAACAGTTATTCAACTGAACATTTAGTGAATAACAACAGTTGTCAACAGGAACAATATTTAATTAAACTTAATTGTAATTTTCAAACATATTTGCATGTACATCGATATCCGTGAAGCTAGCATTTGATAATAATTAGTCTAATATCACACCAACAGGTTTCCGTAACATACCTTCGCACTCCATCTCGGCGCCCAACAGAAGCTAAACTCCCTACACTCCAACACCGATAGTTGCTACACAACTCCAAGGGCAGAAAGACGACAACTTTCCCATAGCCCAAACCTAACACCCTGAAACGAAAAGAGAACCTAGATCTAGCGCTGCCGCTACAAGAAAGAACTTTTTCAATAGCGACACCCGTACCGAAAGATCAGCTTACTTAATAAAACTATGTACTTACGTACCCTTACAAGGGGAACCAAAAAACCAGCTACCAAGCTCACAAAAGCAGCTCTCTCTCTCTCTTGCGGAAACTAAGGATGACGTAAACACACACACACAATATTCTAGACAACAAAACGCACTTAAAAGAAACTACTTCCTATACCCTAAAACACCAATATTAAATGCAAAGAAAAACTACAAGCGCGCACGACAGATATAGATAGATAGATAGATAGATAGTAAGATAGATAGATAGATAGATAGATAGATACATATAGATATAGATATAGATATAGATATAGATAGATAGATAGATAGATAGATAGATAGATAGATAGATAGTAAGATAGATAGATAGATAGATAGTTAGTAAGATAGATAGATAGATAGATAGATAGATAGATAGATAGATAGATAGATAGATAGATAGATAGATAGATAGATAGATAGATAGATAGATAGATATTAGGAGGATATGACCAGGATCCCGCTTGTTAAACATGGAGAATGTCCTTTTCCTTTTTGTTTTGCCACGAGTAGAATGGGAACTCGGGTTTACCTGTTCAGCCGAGATACTTATATCAAATATAAAATACTGTGAAAAAAAAAGTTTCGTCCCTTAATAGTGATACAATTAGGTAGTTTATGTCTTTTTTAGGGCCCTCTGGTTGTGTGAGGGACATGAAACATACTCAATAATCTAACAAACATATTTGCCAAATTTTATCATGATTCGTAAAACGGTTTTGATTTTTATTCGGGACATACATACATACATACATACATACATACATACATACATATATGCGTCTCACCCTCTTTATATAGGGTCCATGAAAGTCTACACTGCTGTAGTCCTCCCGTCACTCCTATATGCATCAGAGTCCTGGTTCTTATATTCCCATCACACAAAAAGGTAAACTCCTCCACCTACGCTGTCTAAAGAGTATCTATAAGGTGCTTTGGTCCAACCACATACCAGACACAGAAATCTTCAGACTCTCCAACATGACCAGTATCAATCCGACGGTAAGAAGGTCTCAACTTCGATGGGTGGGACATGTAGTCAGCATGCCAGGCAAACGCCTTCCCAAACGAGGCCAATACGAGCGCTACAAAGACACTCTCAAGAGCTCCTTCAAGAAGTGCGATATTGACATTCACAGCTGGAAAGCACTAGCTCTCGATCGCTCCTCATGGCGTGAAGCTGTGATTCTTGGAGTCTTAAGATATGAAGCAAGAAGAGTGGCCAGAGCGAAAGAGCGCCTAACCAACAAAAAATTTAGAGAAAAAAAATTTCGACATTAGGTTGTTCAGGATTTTAAAATAAGAAAGTAATTGACTAGAAATGATTATAGAAAAACACTTTTTAGACTTGACATGGAATTTTCTTGCTGAAACATAACAAAAGTTGTTTTTTAATCTGTAAAGAATATTCCGGATTTGATTAAAAAAAAAAGAAATCAACCTACATTACTTAAACTTTCTTACAAATCATCGCCAAAATTGTTCCGAATTTTATATACAAAATTATTAACACAAATAACTGTTTGAAATCCATTTTCTAATAAATAAAACAAATAATCTTCTCATTTACGAATATCGGTTGTTCCGGATTTTTAAAAAAACATTTTTAACTCTCTTTATGTAAAATTGCACTTTTGTCGAACATTACATTTAATTTTCTAGCTAAATATTTTAAAATCAAATTATCGTTAATATTATGTTCCGATTTTGAAGGAAAACAACTTCCAAACACCAAAATATGGTATAAAATTCTGACCCTAACGCTACGGTACATCTAATTTTCATACGATACCATTTCGAAAATGTAATTAAAGGTATAAGATTTATCTGGAATTGTCCTTTTCTCTCACTATACATATAAACATCCGAAACATATATATATATAGTTCATATAGACCACGCTTCCCATCGAGGGTTAAAGAGTCGGCATGCGTTCGTGTTGTCCCGCATGGTTGGGCGACGTGTAAATATACATCAAAGTTTAGTGATAACCAAACTTTGAACTTAGTGGTAACTGAACATTTGGGTTTAGTGATAACAAAACATTGAATTTGGTGGTAACTGAACATCTGGGTTTAATTATAACAAAACATTGAGTTTAGTGGTAACAAAACATCTGTGTTTAGTGATAACTAAACATTGAATTTAGTGGTAACTGAGCATCTGGGTTTAGTGATGACAAAACATTGAATTTAGTGGTAACTGAACATCTGGATTTAGTGATAACTAAACATTGAATTTAGTGGTAACTGAAAATCTGGGTTTAGTGATAACAAAACATTGAATTTAGTGGTAACTGAACATCTGGGTTTAGTGATAACAAAACATTGAATTTAGTGGTAACTGAACATCTGGGTTTAGTGATAACAAAACATTGAATTTAGTGGTAACTAAACATCTGAGTTAGGTGATAACCATACATCATAGATAAATGATAACCAAAAATCTGAGTTTAGTGATAACCAAATATCTAAGTTTAGTGATAACCAAATATTAGGGTAATATACTGTTTTTCCTTAATGTCAGAAATTCTGTTTTTATATATTATTTGACCTAGTACTACAAAATAGGAAGCTTAGTTCTGGAATCGGATTGTAAATACTGCATGTGTGAGGATAAAGGTAAAATCAGGTGTTACTACAGGTATTGTAGTAAGGTAAGTTTTAGAGCATACAACATCAATATATTATGTTTGTTAATGGCTTGATTTTCTACCGTTTACTATTTGTGAGTTCTTAGAAAGTAGTCTAAACACGTACATTTGTTTCAACAATGATCAAAGAGAGTTGTGTACCAGTCATGCGTGTAGCAATAAAGAAGTAGGGCGTATATCAAATCTGTTTGTCTCTACATAGGATGCTAATTCTGAGCATATTTTGCCTGTCGCGAATGTAAAGTCTTGAACTTTTCAATATTTTTTTTTCTGTTACTTAGATTTAGATCCTCCCGCGCAGTTCGGCGCTTTGGGCGGAAATCACGCTTTTGGGCGGCAATCGTGTTGGCCTCCATGCCATCGCAACTCTTGGTTTGCGTAACTCAATCTGTCGGAGGTCATGTCCTGCAAACCTCATGCAAACGCTCGGTTACGATCTCATTAAATGGTCGACAACCTGGTTCGGCATAAGATTTCTTTGTTTGAGACCGGATCTCTGTCACTGACTCTTAAAATCCGGCTTAACCATTTTTTGTTTCAATAACTTAGTAAAACATAAAGTTTAGATCAGTGGCGTGGCTAGGTTAGGAGAGAGTGGGTAAAAATAAAAAAATCCCCCAAAACCCTATTTAAAGGGGGCCCCCTATGGAAAGCTCCTCCAAATGAGTGCTTTTCTTTACATCAAATTTTAAATAATACGCAAAATGAATATGCCCTCATAGAGATCTAGCCCCCTCCCCCCTGGCCCCCAAATGATGGAGAATTCTAGTTACGTCCCTGGATTAGATCTAGATTTATATGCCTCATTATAACTATGAGAATTAGTTGCATTTTGGTTTAGGTGTTAAATACATGTCCAGAGAAATTTAATCTTTTATTTTAAATTACAGACGTTCTGTTTAACGGAAATAGTCGTTAGAAAATAGGACTTCAGATGCCAAAGACATTTGGTCTAGATCTACATGGTTTAAAAAAAGAGTTTTGTATAACGACATCTTTCACAAACCTATTGGGTCAGAATAGCAACTAAACAATCGTTTTTAGTCAATTTAATCTCATCGGTTTTGATCGTGAGAGAGTTAGTTGTCCTAATAACTTTAAATTTATTTATTTTTGGTCCACGACAAGCGAAGAATTAAGGGATTTCATTTCGTAAAGCGTTCCATATTTTTCCCGGAGGAATTCCAGCTCCAGTCGCCTCTACGTGGCCCTTCGGAGGAAACGTCCGCCAAGGGAGTCGGATAGGCAAAGTACGGTAGCACACATAGCTCTCAGTGGGCTACCACACGTACGGTCGAGAGACTGTACACTGAACGTGGTAGGGATGTAACAAAGGCTCGCTAACCCGTCCAACCCCCCATCGATTCGTTTCATAACGGAGGCCATACGCGCTGTGATGGACCCTAGCGCGGGTTCGGTGGGACATTATAGGCATACGAAGTGCCCCCAAGGGGCTCGGCCTCCGGCCTCGCACGGGAAAGGAAACTCGTGCGTAGCTCAAGGGAGCCGTGACAGCGACACACCGGGTGTGAATACATGATCACTTCGGATAAGGCGGGACTTCGGACAGAGAGATTGGTGAAGAGCCGATGCCTCATCCTGGCTATGGATAAAAAGACTTTCCTTGGTCAAGAGGTCCATAATAGGGAACCGGACGTTCTCGGACATTAAGGACATCTGAATCAGTGATTCAATAAATTAATGTCTCTCTCTCTCATATATATACAAGTAACTTTTTGTTCATTATAAAGTTAGTTTTAAAGATTAATTAATCTATTATTCTATTTAAATCCTATTAAATTGGGCTTCTTTTTAGTCAACTAACGGCCGAAAGAGAAAGGCATAACAAAGGGGACACAGAAATAGAATGAAATAAAATCTTTGGTCTCCAATTTACTTGTTGTTTTTTTTGCTAATGTTAATTATGTTTTTGTTGATTATGTTGTTGTTAATGTCTTATATGTGTGTTGCTGTTGTTGTATCTAGTCATTTAAAGTTGTTGTTTTTTTATTCCTATCCTTCTGAATTCGAACTCTCCAAGATCTAGTCCAGATCTAGATCAACTTCTTTACCTACAAACTAGGTGTAATAGATACTACACTTACATTACTCATTAGCTCCGACCAGGTGTAATAGATACTACATTAACATTACTCATTAGCTCCGACCAGGTGTAATAGATACTACACTTACATTACTCATTAGCTCCGACCAGGTGTAATAGATACTACACTTACATTACTCATTAGCTCCGACCGGTTGATTTGGTCCTAGGCTATATGTTGTTTTTGTTTTGTTTAAAATGTTTATATATTAATATTGGACACTCCCGTAAAGTCGAGTTTTACTATTCTCTCTCCTCCACTCTCCATTACATTTCCTTAAGACAAAGTCATGTTTGTACACATCAACATTACACACCAACAGTAAACATCAACAATACAGACCAACAGAAAAAAAAAATTATCAATACACACCCATGTAAACATCATCAGTACACACCATGTGTACACATCATCAGTGCACACCATGTATACATACTAATTATTTACACCATCATTGCACATCTATAGTTCAAAACAAATGTACACATCAGTACACAACAACTGTACACACCATCATTGCACATGGTTAATAGCAGTAAAGACTTTGCCTTAATTTTTTAAACCAGTGGTTCTCAACCTTTTAAGCTCGGCGACCCCTTTTTACAATCCCCCACTCTGCTGCGACCCCCCCCCAACACACAAATAGAGCAAGAGAAGAGTAGACAATAACAATCCATATTTTCGATAGTCTTAGGCTACTCCTGGCTAATTGTTAATCGACCCCCAAGGGTGGTCTCGAACCAAAGGTTGAGAACCCCTGCTTTAAATAAAGCATTTAACTTTATAAAACGTTTTTACAAAAATATTTCAGTCCATCTTAGCCCTTGTCTTGTACTTACTTCGTGATATCAGAAAGTGCATGTGCAACAAATTAAACATTTTTTGGAAAGTTGAAATTTTACGTTATAATTTTGTAATGCATAAAATCATGGAAAGAGAGTTCTGTGTACACAAATAACACAAAGTGTGCGAGAATTGGTCGACCTATGTTCATCTTATGTTTTTTATTTTTATAATTATAAATATTGTCGTACAACTTTAAAACTTTTGGATTATAATGAGGCATTGCAAGAAAAAAAATGTAGGCCGTAATGCAATTCAAAAATATCACTGATCCAATCAGATACAATGATGGCATTTCTGCTCACTTTACTATAAAGAATGATGTGAAGCAGGCTTGTGTGCTTACTCCGAGACTCTTTGCCATATTCTTTGGAGTAGACTCTTTTATGAGAGCATCTAACTTGAGTTCCGCACCAATCGCATCATTTATTCTATAAGGTGCTTGCTCCCGTGCTAAAAATAACAAGATGATCACTATTTGATGTGAAAATAGCCAAAGGGCAATAATTCAGCTTTTGTCAACAAGTAAACAGTTTGTACAGAGTTACTGGCATTACGTAAAGTGTTTAAAAGGAGGAAATGAGGATTTGCGTTTGCTACGAGGGATATTTAACGAAAGCCACTTATAACTTAATGTAGATATAATTGACGAGTTTATAAATGTAATATCTATCTATCTATCTATCTATCTATCTATATCTTTATATATATATATATATATATATACTGGCGGATATTACCAGCGCCTGCAGGCCATAGTCTGGTTATTACATATCTAGTGGATATGATGTAGATCTAAGTCAAACAGGCGAATATTTATAGTTTTCTTTTATTTTGCAATGAACATAGAGATGAGAGTAAAAACGGGTTGACCTGTTCTGCCGACATATTTGTCTATAAAATAAAATACTGTGAGAACGGATTTACCAGATTTGTTTTAAAAAATTGTCTTTTACTAGAAAAATATATTTAGATATTTATTTTTAGGTCCTTGCGGTTTTGGGTGGGTCTTTAAATATATATTAACGTCTCCGCCCTGATCTAAGGAACATTTAAGACGAGTTTTATCAAGATTGGTCAAACGGTTTTTATTTCTATGCAGGACATAGCCTACATACATACATACGTAAATACATGCGCCTTACTTTCTGCTTTATATATTAGATATATATTATGTATTTATTACATATTATTTATTTTATTGATAAATGTGTGTGTCAGATTCCAAGAGTTGTTAATAAGAATACTAATTGTATTCTAATACATTGTGACAACGAGTGTAATAAAACGTGTATACATCACAACTGAGCTGCTCTATTCAGATGATAGCATCCCACTAGCACACATCAAGCAGGAGCCTCAACATCAAAGAATGGTCAAGCATTAAAGAGATTATGGTTAATAAAAAAAAACACATGGAGAGACCGTCGACTGATTTCGAAGTTTTACAAATCCCATCAGTCAAGGGCATTGTAACGTCAAAGATAACGCGCTATTCGCTATCAATGTTGATCACTATAATGTAGAAAGGTCTGGGTTCATGTGTCATGGAGCTACACTTAGCTAGCTACAAATATAAATACTACCCATAGGAGTCTGTCCAATTTAAGGAGACTAATTAAAGTTTATTTAATAACAATAATATTACTACAACTTCAAGCTTTTAGTTACAAAACACAGGTCAAATAAGAAATGGCATGATCTCCTTCGTAGTAGTTAAATGAAAATAACCCAACGTATTGAAATACAGTTACATACGCATCACAGCGGTATCAATTAGGGCCCTATAGAATAAGTAAAGTGAATATAGAATTGACGCTAAACATAAATGTACCTCAGCACCAGGGACCAAGTCTATCAATGAGTGAGTTAAATGTGTCGAAAATAAGGGACTGCGCCGACCAAGGCTCGAACCAGTGACCCTTGAAGGAACAACACTGCCTAGCGATTATACGAGCTTAACCTCTAGACCATTGGAATGTTAAAAAAACAACAACACATTCTTTAGTCCAAAGTCATTGCAAATAACCAGCCCAGTGGTCAAAGGTCACAAGCCCTAGCTAGCCCCTCCCCCACCTCGCCAAATCCGTTCACCAACAACTTCAATAGAGGCGACACAGGCAGCCGTTAGCCAAATATTAGACAAACAATGGCTCTAGTTAATTGTGTCTCTCCCATAATGACAAAATGGACAATATAGAAGCTTCAGTCGGTTTCTCTTTCTACCCAGAGGTTTCTCGTGTTTTCACACTCAATGTTAAACGAGACTGTGACAGGCATGCATCGCGAGGTTGAATGCATTGTTATATTGTACTAATTGTATTGTTAAACGGCATTAAGAAAAAAGGTGTAAATTTGAGATTTTAAAATGATCTATTTCAAGAAACATAAGAACTGTTAAGATTATTTCAATAGTTAAATGTATCTGTCATTTTGACAGTAAAAGCGTTAAAAGAGTGAATAACTATAAAGTATAAACTTAATTAAACTCTTACTTTTTGGAGTGTGTGTCCGTGGTTTTTGATATAACCTAGAGAATGAAATTCACAGTCACACCAGCGGAGTGGAGTTACAACAGTATATAATTAGAAGTAGACCAGTGGTGTAGCGATTCATATCCCCAAAACAAACATGTACAAAGCATGACTCTCACAAACACATATAGATGATGACTGCCCCCAACGAAGTCACAGCATGACTGCCCACACAAAAGCACAAAACATAACTCTCCCACACACTGACACACACAGAACATGTCTCCCCACACACAAACACACTCCAGGTCGTGAGGTTTGCGCGATGGGGACTTATCGATGGGACAAACCCTGCACGCTCCGATCTCCTGTCGTCCTGCAGTTTGTTTGGTCTAGGAAGTAAACTATCTTCAACTCTGACGGGACATTCGAAATAGACAAACATTTTAAAAATAATTATGCAGAGCTCAATAGGAAGATTCCTTGCAAAAAAAAATGAAGCACTTTCTTTTATAAGTGCTTAAGTTTTTTTTCTCAAATAGAAAAAAAAATTAAATGCAATGTGTTGTGTCTTTTTCTAAACCATTGCACTGATTGTAAAATTGTCATTGTAATAAGATAATTTAGACTTTAGACTTTATATAAGATAAGATAGATACGATAAAAGGCAAATGTGTCACGGTAAAGAAAGTTCACTACAGAACTGGCTTGGTTTAGTTCAGTGCGGTTCAGCTGTGTGGTTCTGTACGACGCATTACGACGAGTGGGGGCTAGACACAACCCGAGCACGAGACGACATCTTGATCTTGGTCTGCTATCGAGTCGACACAACGAGAACAATGTGTGAAGTCAGTCCTAAACAGTTGAACTTAGTGCAACTCCAGGGGGAGAGGCCAGTAGAGTTTGATACAGCGGTGCAAGAGTTAATACAGAGGTGCAAGAATTGATACAGCGGTGCAAGAGTTGATACAGCGGTGCAAGAGTTGATACAGCGGTGCAAGAATTGATACAGCGGTGCAAGAGTTGATACAGAGTTGATATTTACTGAACATTAAACAGGACAGGCCCTGCTGCCCACTAACCAAACCCCTAGCTATAGGTCACTAGTAAGAGTAAACCCTAACAGAAAATCCGGTCCTGGAACCAATTAGGCTGGGGACAGTAGTAAGACTACTGCTCTGTGACAAACTCATGCAGCCAACTGACCCCAAATTGTGGTGGCTTGCCATCCCTTTGGACCCGGTCAGTATGGATTGAGAGGCGTGTGCTTACGTGTGCAGCAGAGCACTCGCAAATTTCCCACCCAGGCTTTCCCTCGAAACAATTTATCATAGACTTAAAATACTACATCTAGACTGGACATGAAGATTTTTTAACACTACAAAAAATGTCGTGAATGTTTTTTAGCAAGTGGGATAAAGGCGTTGTTTTGTAATCGATCAATCGCGGATAAGAATTTATTTCCGGTTTCCTGTCTAGGTGTAATATAAAAGTCTATGGTATTAATGTTGAGGAACATTTTACGCACCGTTCTTTTAAGTGTAGATCTTAAACTTATGGTGTAGATCAAAAGGTAATGTTTTCAAAAGCATTTGTTATGGTTTTTTTTTCTTTAGACCTCTTGTCACTACTGTATACATCAAAACTCTATCAACCAAATAGCTTTCTTGAACAATCTTTTTCAGTTTGTATGTAAGCCAATGTCTATGTGGTCGATGCAAAATACCAAATCTGGGTATAGTTAAAACTAGAAGCTGGTGGTAAAGAGATCTGCTTTTAGTTAAGATCTAGCAAGGAACACTCTATGCCGATGTATGGCGTTAATGAGATGTAGATCTATTACTTTGATTTCGAGCTAAGTTTAAACTCGACTAAATCTCTAGACAAGAAGTCCGCAAGTAACAGCAGTTTCTTCGTGCTTATTGCTCTAGATCTAAGCCTCAATTATAAAGATCTAGATCGTAGACTATACCTCTACGTAGAAATATAACAAACATTACACACAAGCATTTCTTTAAGCTTTATTTTGTTCTTTTGGCAGGAATATCCACTCCATTCTGTTTCTGATAAACTGTCCACATTTTCATGGTTCCTCTACAAAACTATTTAGCACGTGAATTATTGTATCAATACTGTTATATGAGGGAAATGAAAATAGCCTTCTGTCTTTCTCTTTTTGTTTCCATCATCTTCTCTCTTTCTCTTTATATCTCCATCACCTTCTCTCTTTCTCTTTGTCTTCATCACCTTCTCTCTTTCTCTTTTTGTTTCCATCACCTTCTCTCTTTCTCTTTGTCTTCATCACATTCTCTCTTTCTCTTTGTCTTCATCACCTTCTCTATTTCAATTTCTCTCCATCACCTTCAGTCTTTCAATTTCTCTCCATCACCTTCTCTCTTTCAATTTCTCTCCATCACCTTCTCTCTTTCAATTTCTCTCCATCACCTTCTCTCTTTCAATTTCTCTCCATCACCTTCTCTCTTTCAATTTCTCTCCATCACCTTCTCTCTTTCAATTTCTCTCCATCACCTTCTCTCTTTCTCTTTGTCTTCATCACCTTCTCTCTTTCAATTTCTCTCCATCACCTTCTCTCTTTCTCTTTGTCTTCATCACCTTCTCTCTTTCAATTTCTCTCCATCACCTTCTCTCTTTTAATTTATCTCCATCACCTTCTCTATTTCAATTTCTCTCCATCACCTTCTCTCTTTCAATTTCTCTCCATCACCTTCTCTCTTTTAATTTCTCTCCATCACCTTCTCTCTTTCAATTTCTCTCCATCACCTTCTCTCTTTCAATTTCTCTCCATCACCTTCTCTCTTTCAATTTCTCTCCATCACCTTCTCTCTTTCTCTTTGTCTTCATCACCTTCTCTCTTTCAATTTCTCTCCATCACCTTCTCTCTTTTAATTTATCTCCATCACCTTCTCTATTTCAATTTCTCTCCATCACCTTCTCTCTTTCAATTTCTCTCCATCACCTTCTCTCTTTTAATTTCTCTCCATCACCTTCTCTATTTCAATTTCTCTCCATCACCTTCTCTCTTTCAATTTCTCTCCATCACCTTCTCTCTTTCAATTTCTCTCCATCACCTTCTCTCTTTCTCTTTGTCTTCATCACCTTCTCTATTTCAATTTCTCTCCATCACCTTCTCTCTTTTAATTTATCTCCATCACCTTCTCTATTTCAATTTCTCTCCATCACCTTCTCTCTTTCAATTTCTCTCCATCACCTTCTCTATTTCAATTTCTTTCCATCACCTTCTCTCTTTCAATTTCTCTCCATCACCTTCTCTCTTTCAATTTCTCTCCATCACCTTCTCTCTTTCAATTTCTCTCCATCACCTTCTATCTTTCAATTTTTCTCCATCACCTTCTCTATTTTAATTTCTCTCCATCGCATTTATTCTTCCTCTACATCTCCGTCAGAGTTGAAGATAATCCAATTCCGAGTCTAAACCTCCCGAAGGTCGACGGGGGATGGCTGCGGGCAGGGTTTGACTTCGGGACCATTGAGACGAACGAACAACAGTCCAGCACAAATACCACACGACCAGGCAGCCATTTCATTCTATATTACTTTTAATATCTACCCTTCTCCCACTATGAATAAAAAGGTGATCCTAAATAAAATCCGTGGTTTTTCTTTGGCTTTTCAATACAATATATGTAAGTAAATCTCTATAAGGCAGTGATGCCCAAAATATGGCCCGCGGGCCAGATCCGGCCCGCGACGTGGTTCCATTTGGCCCGCCGAAACGTCAGCACAAAGTGTAGAAACTCCCCTATCAAATAAAAAAAAGGTTAAAAAATGTATCTTTACCTACTTTTGGGCCCTCTTTTCTTCTCTGATGTATCGGTATCATGATCTTTAACCTTTGTGTGCTTATGAAATGGTATTCTGAATGTAAAATCTACCAGGAAAAGTGATCATGAAAATAAGCCAACATATTTATTTCATAAAGTCTGTCTGTCTAATAAAACAACAAAATAAAATGTGCATTTAAAAAAAATATGGCGGGATTCTTGTTTTCAGTCGTGAATAAAAGATTGTCAAACTACGCCGAAAGGTTGGAGGATCATGGGAATATTCACCAAACACCACAAAATGGGTCATTTATAAGCTACCTACACTGCTGCTCACATTTTAAGTAGAGAAAGAAAGCTACTTTCTGACGCGTAAAAAAAAAGTATAATTGTCAAATAACCAATTAGTTAAGTATTACATCCACAGGTTTTTTACAAAATAGTTTCAGAACAATTTCATTTCGTTTTTGTAACTTTTCGGTCATGTGGCCCGCGAGACGAGTGTTAGAAATTAAAATGGCCGAATTAGAATGAGCATCACTACTATAAAGGAACTTAAAACAAAATAACTTTTGTTTAAATTATATATATATATATATATATATATATATATATATATATATATATATATATATATATATTCCGATTTCTGTATAACGTTGTTATTTTTAAATGCTATATGTACAAATGTCTATGGAATTTCTTTTGAAATTAACAGATAAAACTAAGAACACATTACGAGAATGTCTATTATTGTGGTCATTCTCCCAGTCTTTATCAGTCACATCTCAAGTACTGAAGGACAGTGTGATCTATTCATATCAACCTTAGTCTAAGAATATTTTAGAAATATCAGTCACATCTCAAGTACTGACGGTCAGTGTGATCTGTTGATACAAACCTTAGTCTAATAACTTTTTAGAAATATTAGTCACATTTCAAGTACTGACGGTCAGTGTGATATATTACTGTAAACCTTAGTCTAATAACTTTTTAGAAATATTAGTCACATCTCAAGTACTGACGGTCAGTGTGATCTGTTGATACAAACCTTAGTCTAATAACTTTTTAGAAATACTCTGTTCTGTTGTTCTTCAGTTCCCCTCTAGTCCCTAAACGACGGTGATGTCTCTCTTAGTTCAAAAATATTGTAGAATCAAACAATGCAGAAATATTCTTGTCTACATACAACTAATATTTAGTCTTTTATAATAAACAGTTTTATCTCATCTTTTAAATTACAGACAGAAGTTCAAAAGAGAAGATGATTAAGTACTAAGAGTCTCCATGTAACACTCTAGACGTATATGTTTATTCACTATAGAACAAAGGGTCGGTCATTAGATTTCCGTTTTAATTTAGATGGACAGCTCCAAAGCACTAGGAAAGATTGAGAACTTTTACATATTTGTTTTTATTTTTTGTTTGTTTCTCATACTTATTTGCATATTTCTAAGTGGAAAGATATGCTCTAATTGGATTTCTTATTTCTATATTACCTCTAAATTTGATTGTTAAATTTCAGTATCTTGTTTTGTTTTATATTGAATATTATGCAAATATTTGCAAATAATCGCACTTTTGTTTCTAAATTAATACAAATAAGGCAATAAAAAAGTGATCTCGGAATCCTAAACATAGATGTCATTTTTTTCCCCAACACTTTCTCACACTGATCCAGGCAAGTGATAGGATCATAGCGCATTGAAAAAGCTAAAATCATGAAATTGCGCTAAACAAAAACAATTGGTAAAAAGTATTTCAATTAGCACAGATTTATTATTGTAAGAAGTTGTTGTTTTTCTTAACAGTTATGTTTCACTATCAGGCGAGTGACGATGCAGTTGACCAAATGCCTGACCAGGTCAATGTCACTTTTCAAACACATTCAGACACTCTAACCAAGCTTAATCTCAGGCGAATGCAATCAGCTAACCTTGACATTCCCCTGTATACTCTCGACGTTGACCGAGAAGGAATATACAATAATATGCCGGACATGGCCCCCGGGCCTTAGTTTATGCATCACTTACCTAAAAAATTCGATTTGTCATCACACATGTACCCTGACTATCGTCGTAGGGGTACTGAGACAGAGTCACCAAATTCCTCCATTTTCCCCAGTCTGCAGCTGTTCATAGAGAGAGAGGCCTTTCAATTCCTTTACGTTTTTCAGGGCAGATTTTCTTCGACGACCTTTTCTTTGTGTTTCTTCCACTGTACCTTCAAGGATGACTTTAGACAGTGAGTCATGTCTTGCAATATGACCGAACCAGCTCAGCCTTAATTTATTCACAGTATTGAGAAGTTCCTTACATTTTTGCCAGCCAGTGTGTTGAATTGTAGCAGTAGAAACTCCTTTGTATTCTTTTCCTAGTGCATTAAAAGAAAACAATCTTACAAGTTTAACTAATGTGGGAATGTAACAATCATACTTAGATGTCGGATGTATGAGATTGTAGTCAATATATAACATTTCGAAGTAGCTTTTCTAAGCATCGAGTTGTGTTTACTAAATGGTCAATCAATTCTAAATTGAACACCGGAAAGGCCCTATATAATAGCAGACGAGGATTTAATTTTCAGTAAAATATAGTGAGCAGAGGCGAAGCTAGGGATTTGGGGGCCCGGGGGCTTGACCTCTTTAGGGGCCCCTGCATTTTGAGAATAGACATCATTTCATGAGATTATTACGTAATATTTAATGTAAAAACAAATTTCATACACTCATTTGGCGGTCCGGGAGTATTTTCAAATCTGGACACCTCCCCATCCACCACCTTAGGTACGCTCATGATAGTAAGCGCAATAAAACCGTAAAACGCAGATTTAAACTTGATTGATATGTGTTTAATATAGCGTAAACATATTGATATATTGCCTTTAACTAGAAAGGAAGCGTATGGTAAGCTTATTCATTAAATATTTGTTATTAGTATTAGGAGGCGCGGTGGTCGAATGGTTAAGCGCTTGGCTTCTGAGTCTGAGGTTCGAATCCCGGCATAAGACTGAGATTTTGAATTTCGTGATTTTTAGGGCTCACCTGGGTCCACCCAACTCGAATGGGTATCTGACTTTAGTTGGGGAAAGTAAAGGCGGGCGGTCGTTGTGCGGCGTAACACTTTGCTCGTTAACCGTGGGCCAAAGAAACAGATGACCTTTAACATCATCTGCGCCATAGATCGCAAGGTCTGAAAGGGTGCACTTTACTTTTTTTACATGTTCAACCCCCCCCCCCCCCCCCAGAGTGACTCTCTCTGTCGTGTCAATAAGGAATCGCACTTCTAGAGACGTGAAGTTGTAAAAATATGTATGACCAATTAGATCTAACATTAGTCCTAGACTTGCAATTCAGAACTCTTAATATATAATTAAAGAATCTACAGGTAATAGCATGATTTTTTTTACCAGGATATAGAAAATAGTTCTGCTGACATCTGCCTTGCACTGTATTGTTTAGATCCTTTGAAACCTAGTATCTGTCGAGAAAATTGCACATTTATCGGGACGTCTTGTGGAAATGAAAAGGTAAGATTTGTCGCAGTCAGGGCCGGCATTAACTATTGCGGGGCTCGCGGGGCTCCATGCCAAACGGATTGCGCCGGACCCTGTCTGGGTAGGGATAAGGATAATAAGTTAAAAATTAAGATATGTATTAGATGTAAAAAAATAATAATTCGTATTTGCATTAGTTTGTGGGGCAAATGATGCACAAAAAACATATGTTTCTGTTGCCTACGGTTAACGAGGGTGTCATGTGGCCATCACAACAACCAACCGCCTTTACATTTAGACAACTAATGCCAGTACCCAATACAGCTGGGTGCTATAAAAGGCATGTTTTCGTCGGAAAAGGGAGGGGGCGGTAGAGTGAAAACAATTTATAATGTAAAAGTCCTTTCTCCATTTATTAAGTATCGCTAATGATTGCATTTAACATTAGAGAATGAATGTGTTTGTGTGGACTACTCGATATAAGAATGTAATATACAGCATCTAGAACATATATAAGTTACAGATTTTTTTGGGTTGAAAAATTTTGTAATTTCCTTTTTTAAATAAGAGAAAAAGTAATGTTCTATCTCAAGGGTTGGAGGGGGGTGGGGGCAATACCATTCTAAACTTCGCCTGGTAACGACCACCCTCTTTTACTTTATATATACTTATTATTTACTTTGATATTAGAAAGTGGTGAGACAGAACTTACAGATGCGTTCATATACCAATAATTAGCTCATAGCATATAGATATTCAACTAATTTATCCAGAAACCATAATTCGTGCATAAAAATTGGACCGCCATTTGTCTTATGTTATCTTTTTTTTTATTTTATATAATACAGACGTTACTTCAAAAAAGAAGATGATTACGTCCTACGCGTCATGCATTTAGTCATGCATATTAACCAATGACTTAAATTCTGCCACGTCACTGGTTTTCCTGGCTAGCTCAGGCAACCCATTCCATGCTCTAATAGCACTAGGGAAGAAGGAGCTTTTATACACATTTGTCCTAGCATATGGGACGAGGAATGTGCCTTTATCTTTGTGTCTTTCAGGGTATTTAATTAACTTTAGTTTTTGTAATTAAAGATTATTGTTCAGTGTTTTATGTATAATTGCTACTTTACTTTTGAGTCTTCTGTCCTGAAGGCTTTCTAAATTTTAGTGATTTTACTAAAGTTGTTACTCTAGTCAAATGTAAATATTTGTTTCTTATGAATCTCACTGCTCTATTTTTTGTCTGTTCCAGTTTCTTAATGTTTTCTTGAGCTGAGGGTTAGCCTAACAGGAAATGCCTCATTCTATTGTTGGCCTAACCAAGGTCGAATAACATTTTAGTTTTATGTATCCCTATTCCTATGCTCATAAATAATAATATATTTTCAAATAAACCAGTTATGCTTTTATTATGTTTAACTAGATTTTGTTGAAACAGATCCATGATTTTAGTACATTCTTATTTTTGTTTAATCTTAAAGCCAATAACCAGCATGTTCCCCATCGTGAAAGCTATATTCAATGAATTCTATATGTGTATGTGTGTTTCAGATCTGTTCACTTGGAGGAAAATGTGTTGAAGACTCAGACGCTCCTCAAGTTGATGGTGTGTAGTTGGAGTTATGACATATTGTATTTCTTATTCAAATATAATACCTAAATGCCGAATTTCAAATTTAGTACTACAGGCAAAATATTTTAAAATTATGTAAGACTCTATTTACTCTCCTCTGTCATTTAGTCTGTTACATCATCGGGGCACCATAAGTGATCAGTCGACGTCTTTCTCCATGCCTCTCTATCTTAGTTATGAAGAGAATCTTTTTCAATGACAGGCCTGTCCATTCTTTAAAGTTGTTTCATCTCTTTATCCGCTTGCCCCTTTTTTCCTGGTATTGTTCCCATAAGGAAGGTCTTTGCAAGCCCTGAGGCCCTTTAATATGGCTTTAAAAGTTCAGCATGTGTCTTATGACATTAGGCAGCAGGTTATCGTGGGGTAAAATTGCAATTGTGTTTCGAATCTCTTTTGTAGATAGATCTTTGTATTCGATACATAGTATTATTCTTAAGTCCCCCTTTCATACCATGTGGACAGAAGATATATAGGGCATCTGTTTTTTTGTGGCCTACAGTTAACGAGTGCGTCATTAGACAATCACAACGACCAACCGCCTTTACTTTTCCTTAACTAATGTCAGGTACCCATTAGATTGGGTGGACTCAGAAGTACCCAAAGATCCCGAAAATAAAAAATCTCAGTCTTCATTAGGTGTCGAACCCGGGACCCTCAGTTTGGAAGCCAATCACTTTATCGCTCAGCCACTGCGCCTTCATTGACACTTCTTGCATTGTAACCTTACATGCAATTTTTTTTTGTACCAATGCGTGAATCTATGAATGAAACTTTAACGATTACTGAGCAAGTCTGTGATTTTTTTTTAAATATATATCCCCTGAAGTTTTTCATTAAAAAGTAGTGTATTAAATTTTTTAATCTGCTGGCGTAGATCATTTTTAAAATTAGATGGTTCGCTTTCGTGGAGGAAATGCTCCCGTCGCCTCAGCGTGGCGCCTGCGTGGAAAGGTCCGCCCGGGAAAGTGGATAGGTGAAGTACTTTAACAAACATAGCTCTCAGTGGGCTACCACACGTATCCTCTAGCGAGGGTACATTACACGTGGTAGGGATGGTAAAAAGGCTCGCTAAACCTCGCTCCGAAACCCCCCATCAGCCCTTTTCCCAAAGGGGCCCATACGTGTGATGATGGTCCCCTCACGGGTACGATGGGACAGCATAGGCATAAGGATGGCCCCCACGTGGGGCTTGAGCTTCCGGCCGCACATGAAAGGAGGAATTCATGCAGAGGTTCGGAAGAACGTGCAACATGCCAAGACGGGTGTGAATAAATGATCACTTTGTTGATGGGGGTCTCATGACAGAGAGATATGTGAAGAGCCAAATTGTCATCCTGGCCACGAGATAAAAGCCTTTCTCGGGTCAAATGGTTCATAAAAGGGGCGTGCTTGCCTCGAAACATTAAGACATAGGAGTCAGGTTCACTTTCGGAAAAGAAAAAAGTAGCTGTTGCATCAGAAATTTGAATGATCTAAAATATCATGATGTCCATTTTATTTTCTTTTCTAGTTTCTTAGATCTAATTGGGACGGACGGACAGACAAACCACACAAAACTAATAGCGTCTTTTTCCCTTTTGGGAGCCGCAAAAAGTCAGCTCAGTTAACTATTTGCAACGCGTACCCCCTTCAAACTCTTCCCGTACCCCATTGGGTACGCGTAACCCACTTTGAGAAATACTGCCCTAATTTGACCTCTACTTCTAAGAAGTTCGAAACTAAAGCTCCAAACTTTGTGTTAAATTTATCTCAATTATAGTTGATAGTTGGATAGGGCCGGCTCTAACGATTTGCGAAACGGATTGGACGGGGCCCAGTTTGAGTAGGGATAAGGATAAGTGAAAATTAAGATTTGTATGAGAAAATAAATTTGTTCGCATTACATTTTTATAAAAGAAAATCTGACAATGCCGTTTTTTAAAACGCGAGTGGAATCGGCGTTTTTTATATTGAATGATCTTCTTCTTCGTTCTCATTTTACAAAGCAATGGTTCAGATCAATAATCCTATATCTGAGTGGAACTGCGCAGTGGTTTCCAGATCAGACAGTTCTCCGTATAGTTGTTTTTTTGTTTGTTCTATAGGAAGGTTTTGGGGTCAGAGTCTCGTTCGAGCCTTTTGATGTAGTGTGCAGCCTTGAAGAACATGGTCAGCATTCCCTGATGATGCTCCACAATGTAAGGTTTTACTCGTCTCGTCTTTAAGCTTCCGGAACATATGTTGTTTTTTTCTGCTGTCTACAGTTCTCTGTCGAAAGATACTGCGTTTGTCATGTCGAGATGGGTTATAATAGGCGTTCTTTTTCTTGTCATTTTGATGTGAGCTGGTCCAATTCTCATTTATTCTACACTCTATTATTTTCATCATTTCTTCTGGGTAGATGGAAATTTTCATTTGTTGTTTAATTCTTCTATCTTTGGCCAGTATGTCTGCTTTTTCATTGCCTTCTAGTTCAATGTGTGCTGGGATCCATTGAAGATCAGTTTCCTTGCTGTAAATGTTAAGCTTCACAAGAGCTGTCCTGAGTTGCTATATGTAGGTAGTATCCGAGCGTTTTAGCTTTGTTAGACTGTTTTGGCATCGGTTAGTAAGACGATTTGGCGGTTTGAATGATAACCCAGAATTACAATGTTCTTTTCTTTAAAGATTTTTTATGACTTTTCAAGAGATTTTATTACTTTAAGTTGATTTTCAGGACTTTTACTTTTTTTTTGCTATTTGGTGAGATTTTCAGGATCCATGGGAAACTTAGAATTAGAGCGGGCCTATAAAAGTGGTGGGCCCACTGCGAAACTAAAAAAAGCTATATCGCCTCAAAGTGGAGGTTTGTGTGGAGTGGAGTCCATTATTTCCTTCCCCTGGAATTCTAAGACTGACGTGTCCCATTATCCTGAAGCTAAACTTGTTTTTAAGGCGCCAGTGTTACGCTTTTCACCCCTTCTCCTATCAGTTTTTAAGACCAGGTTCCATTAGATTTATGAGAAAGACACACGTAAAGGCCAGGAGCTGGATGTGAGTCTCAGAAGTTTTTAAAGACGCAGAGACCTTGGAAACATTTTGTGGAAAGTTTCATTCAGCTCCCTTCCTCTTTTCTTTTTATTTCTCTGGGTCGACACCTGTAAGAGATGTTCCTTTATGGCAAAATGACACTATTCTTTTTTTTTTCTCAGCTTAATGAAGAAGTTTAAAATATATATGTCAAGGTGCCCCCGAACTGACTGACTTACTCAGGGATAAGCTACTATAAGGTGTATATACTGACTTGGTATATGGATCTTATCTTATATATTACAGACGTTACTTCAAAAAAGAAGATGACTACGTCCTACGCGTCATGCAATAGTGGACTAAACTAAGACTAACGACACTTGTGTTTTCTAACATAAGTTTTACTCCTTCTAGAAAAATGTATGTTTGGTGACAGGGCAGACAAAAGTTGCACTTTGTTAGTTCGTTATTTTTCGGGCCCCTGCTACACCCCTGCCCGATAAAAAGACTGCTGTACCTCCTGTAATAATGCTTTTAGGCCTGTGAGAGGTAAATACACATATTTTTAAGGATCTAGTACTCTATTCTATCTACTTCAATTGTGTATGCATGATTTACATTCTTTGTGTAATAATATACAGAAAAAAATAAGAGAAATATAAATATATATATATATATATATACATATAAAAGAGAAACAAAGTAAATATATAAAAATATATTATCTTATTTTCTTATCTTATATCATACAGACGTTACTTTAAAAAATATAATTACGTCCTACGCATCATGCATCTAGTCATGCATGTTAATTAATAATTAATAATTAATTCAGCCAAGTTTTGTTTTCCTGGCTGGCTCAAGCAATTCATTCCATGATCTAAAAGCACTAGGGAAGAAGAAGCATTTTGTAAATATTAGTCCTAACATATGGAACGGAAAATGTGCCTTTATCTTTGAGTCTTTCTGAGTATTTTATTACATTTCGTTGTTGTATTTAAAGATTATCTTTCAGTGTTTTTATGAATAATTACTAGTTTTTTTTGAGTCTTCTATCCTAAAGGCTTTCTAGATTTAGTGATTTTATTAAAGGTGTTACTCTACTTGTAGTAACCGTTTAATGTCCGTAAGAGCTGAGCCGAAGGCTCTTCGAGCTCTAAGTTTGAAAAAAAACCTGCTTGGTCGTCCAGCCAGAACAGTAAAAAAAAAAAAAAACCTGTGTGAACGCACAGTTCTGTTTGAGAGCGACCCGAGTCAATGCCTATATAAAGCATTGCTATATCCAATGTCTTCAGCCCCCGACACATGGCCGAAGGCCTAGGAGCACTGGGAGCCTCCGTCATCTTCCTTCTTTGTACCAAGCTAACCGTGGGGGACTCGCCATTTATGGAACGGTCCTTTGTGGAACGGCGCATGGATGTGTGACAGTTTTTTGTGAGGACTTTTTTACAACCCCGCCCGTGCAAGGGGTGGACTCTCGTTTACCCGTGGGCATCCCCACGGGAGTTATGTTTTGCCATTCATTTTGCCTAGCTATCTCCTCAAATAGTCGTTTCCACCCGGGTGCCAAGATGAGGCAGAACAGCGAACCCGGGACATGTAGTAACCTAATAAAACACTAGAAAAAGACATGTCTTGATCCTAGGTTTTTGTTGAGCTAGTAGGACAACGCTTTTTACGACAACACAGTACACACACACACATGCTGACCTGGACATCAAGACATTTTGACACATAAGAACAGATTAGTTCACAACACACAATAAGAACATAAATACACAACATTCACCCCCCCAGGTCTAGTTTCTTTTTACTCTACTTCTGAGATTTGCATACGATTGCTGTATGGGCGTATCTCTGGCTAGTGATTTTTGTCCATTTTCAATAGTGTTTTCCGCTGCTCTCAAAGCAGGTGGAGCCATGTTCTCTGCAGATATCCCAATGTCACCCCCTAGAAGCCACTGAGTGTTGGGAGACACCCGGCGTTTACTTAATTCTTTCATTTGCTAATAATACTAGTAAGCACAATTTGAACCGGGGGTGAATGTTATGAAAATTATATACTGTATCGGTTATCGTTCTTATGTTTACATGTGCTTGTAACTTGTCCGTAAGAATGTGTTCACGAAATGTGTGTTGTGTAGTCATTCAGTGTATTAAAGCCATAGTAAGCGGACATGGTTCTCGACTCTATAATCATTATGTTCATAACAGCCAACAAAGTGGTTGTTCTCTCAACCCTTATATACGGATCTGAGACATGTGTAATATACAGAAAGCAACTAAGACTACTTGAGCGATTTCATCATGGACATACGGTGGCAAGACCTCACTACAAACAGTGATGTTCTTGCGAACACCGTGCGGGGAGTGTAGAGCAGTGGTTCCCAGACTTTTTTGTCTCGTAGACCCATTGCCATGTTTTTAAGTTTTCGGTAGACCCTCCAGGATTTTTTTTTTAAATTCATTAACTCAGATGTGCTTTTCTCACTGATTACTATGCGATATATATTTATTGATGACATTCAAAGCAAAATAAAGCAAAATACAATTTAATATGCATTACAAAAAGTAACTAAACAACAACAACAAACGCCTATTGGTGGGCAGCTTTGATAATAAAATGACAATCTTGGGCTCAATTTAGTTCGGGTTAACATTCTATCTTCTCGATTAGATGATGTCTGACTGATTTAAATTTGGAAAGTCAGAAAATTTACCATTGTCATTGTATGCTTTATTAATTTAATCCTCACATGAAACACTGAGATTATGCCTTCGTGTTGATCAAATTTAGGTTATCACATTGTAGCTGCAAGTTAACCTCATTCAATTTATGAAACAAGTTTGTGAAATAGACTTTGTCCGATTCCCGTTTAATTTCTATGTTTTAAAATAGGATCTTAGCATCCAAGAACTCAGAAAAAATAGTTTCAAAGATAAGCCTTTCGAAAGCTATCCTACTTCAGTGTGTAGGAGCAATTGATCAAAATTTTAGGCAAAAAGCAATTCTTTATGAATTTCTTGATTCATAACAAAAATATAATAATACCACTACATTATCAGGCAAGGTTAACTAGTCCAGCTTTTAAAAAAAGTAAATCGTAATAGCACAATAACCATTCATTGTCCAAAACTCATTTCACCATTACACCTTTGAACTGTTTTGTTGCTTAGAGGAATTTTTAATGATATCCGATAAAGGATTGTGTAAAACAGATTGTAAAACCTCTTTAATAGTAGGCAAAGTCAATATTTTGCTTGTAGTGTGGTGCAGTTTTTTAGAGTTTGATATAAGCCTAAGTAAATATATTGTAAGACGCTCACAAACCTACTCTCTTTTATGATGTTTAATCAACATTGTTCTACTGTGGCTTAATTCTGAATTTAAACGTTTACAAAAGTATTTCAAATCTTAATCGATTTAATTTCATGTTGACTTTTCTCGATGTTCCAGCTGCGATGGTTTCATAGCGACATAGCTTCAAACTTTCTTACATAAAAATACAGAACAAATGCATTAGTTGTTCAACAAAGAAAGAATAAAGCCAAATTTTTAATAACCAACAATTTACGGTCAACATTTTATTTTATAGACTCGGCCATGTAAATTATTACTTTCATGTAGACACAATTAAGGTATTTAAAATAATACGTTAAAATCTTTAAATAAAAAAAACATTCCACTAACTGGGTTGAAATTCAAAGGATTAACTAAGGTACAAATCATGTGTGAACGAGTCAATTTCATGAATGGTCATGCTTCAATGAGATTCGCCTTCGTAGACCCCCATTAACAGGGCATAGACCCCCAATTTATTTTTTCACTTCCGTAGACCCCTTGGAAGTCCTCGTAGACCCCTGAGGGTCTATATAGACCACTTTGGGAATCACTGGTTTAGAGTATATGGTCCGACAGTTACGCTGGGCAGGGCACGTATCTAATATAGGGGACGAACTGATGCCGAAAGCTATCCTTTTATGGTGAGCTTAAGGGTTGTTGATGTAGCAGTGGTGCCCCACAGAAACGCTTTCAAGACTAGCTTATGCGCCAACTTGCCTTAGTCGACATAGAAATGAACACTTGGTGGCATGCGGCATCAGAACGAGGACAGCTGAAGGTCTCTCACAAAGGCCGCCGCAAGATACACATTTGAGACCAAAAGAAAACACGCAGCCGAGGACAGACGCAGACGGCGAAAGTAAAATCTTAACTGACCACCGGCAGACAATGATTATACTTGCCCTGGATGTGGCAAAATATGATAGGCTGCGAAGGGCTGCGAAGTCACGGAAACTATTGCATTCCTAATTAATCTTTGAATTCAAAGACAAGCTTATTATTTATTTTTTTTTTGGCTATTAGTCTATTGTTGTCAGGAAAAATTATTAATTGTAAAAAGTTTAAGCTTAAGCCGAGATTGAGTGTAAGAGAAATAACATGTAGATTTTTTTTACCAGACAGAGTTAATTGATATAAGCTTGGTAAAAATTATTTGCTCTTTAAGTGGATTTTTCATTCTGAAAAGCTAAAAAAATTAATATATATATACAATTATTTTACGCTTATTAAAATTCAAACCCTAGCAATACTCTCATATCTGGAAGGCCTACAAGGAAGACACGCCTAAGACTTTATATATGAAAATTCCATATATTTATTATTTATGATTGTACCAAAATAGGCTGTGAATACGGGGACAGAATTGCTGGTTGTGAGAAAAACAACTGCTGGCGTTATAAAAGGGAAGATTGTTGTGGTACATGTAACTATGGTATCCTCTACATCCAAACCAACAGCACCAGAAGAACCACACCTAAGAGATTTGCCACACCAGTGAAACTACCTGTGATATTCACTTTCACTAAAGGTATGGGCACTAAAGTAGCATTTACTATAAGATTAAGCTCGTGATTGGATACTATAATGCTTTAGTTAATGAGTAGATTGCTATAAATATAGAGAGTGTGCGCTTTAGTTAGGAACTGTAAAACAAAAACAATATTACTAAGAGAGTTTGTGTTAACACTCAAACTTAGAGGCGGCCCCCATCCTATTAACCAATGTTTTAATCGTTTAAAGAAATTTGGCGTTATTTTTTACATAAAGGCAAACAGTGCAACACGTCGTCTTTGATTAGACTGTTCTAACTTTTCTGTAATAAGTAGAGTAGCGTTACGTGATCGCCTAAGATCAGCATGGAAACCTCTCTATACAGTGTCGATGGCACCTAGTGAGGTAGCTCAGGGTGTCATACCTCCCCATCAAGTTTCTTGAAATATGTTGCAATAAACATTATTACTAGTTTTGTTGTTGTTGTTGAACCAATACAGTGAGCTGATTACCTACTTTTATTGATTTGTACTCAAATGTAAAAACCCAATGTTAATTACATTTATTCAAATGTTATTGCACATTTTACAATAATATTTTATTAAAATTATAAGCAAACTAAACATCATATAAAAAGGTTTTTTTGTTATACTTTAAATGGTATAACTTTGTGCTGTATTATTTACACTTCAACTACCATCTAGATGTGTCTAGGCATATTTGGGCATATATCTAAAGATTTTAGTATTATCTTTTTAGACCCCCTCCCCAAGTGACGCCACTGCTCCAAGATATATCTCGAGATTTTATTATTATCTTTTTCAATGTGTCTGCTTAATCCAAGTTATAATTTTTCCAACTTCTTTGTCTTCCCCAAAAAGGTATCGACTGGTGCGGACAGCACCCCTCACCCTCTCCCCCTAGTGACGCCACTGCTCCAAGATATATCTCGTCGAAATTTTAGTATTATCTTTTGAAATGTGTCTACGTTTGCCAATTTTTTTTTCCAATTTGGTTGTCTTCCCCAAAATGGTGTCGACAATGGGGACTGCACCCTTGAATCCCCCCCCCCCCCCATGACGCCACTGCTCCAAGATACCTACTTCATCCCAACATTTTCAATCAATATATTGGAGTAGACGTAGTAAGAAATAAAAGAAATGGGCCTGCACAACTTAACAGGTTTCCCATGCGAACAGCATAGAGGCTAATACACTACTACCCACTAGTATGCGTACTGATCCTGATCATAATCGCTCTACTCTATTAATAGGTCTAGACTAGATCCAGAATAACGAAAAAAGTAAGAGAGAAAGAATCTAGATCTAGACAAGATCTATATTTCTTGACTAGTTCTAGATATGATATAGTGTAGATCTAGAATCTAACTCTGCTTCTATACTAGTTCTTGATCTAGATCTAGACATGATCTAGGTTCTAGATAGAAATAGAATCTAGAATTGAAACCTAGAACTAGAATTCAGACTAAAACTAGAATTGGAATCTTTGCTAGAACTAGATTTCTAGACTAGTTCTAGATATATATCTAGTTTAGATCTGGATCTAGACTTTAAAGATCTAGATGTCGAATCTAGAATAGGTCTAGAAAATGTTTGTAAAATGTTTTACATGTTTCAGATGTTCCTTCAGAGTTAAAGATAGTTTACTTCCTAGTCCAAACATCCCGTAGGACGACGGGGGGTGGAAGCGGAAAGGGTTTGAACCCGGGACCATCAATAAATCCAAACGACAGTCCAGCTCACAAACCGCACGACCAAGCAAATAGGTTTAGGTCTAGACTAAATAGACTCTAGATCAGGGGCGGACTGGCTATATGGGCATTCGGGCAAATGCCCTGTGGGCCAATACACAAGAGGGCCTCATGAATACCACTCCGTCAGGTATTAAACAGTTAAAGGTTTTATAATATTCTGTTATAAAAGGGGCCATCTGAGCCTCGTGTTTAAAAAAATCTTTACAAGGCTCTACTAAAGTGTAAGAGGGCCTACTAATTTAATCTTATTTAATTTAATAGCCTACATCCATAGACAGTGCTACTCGCAGGCTTCATCCATTTAGGGCAACTTAAGGCATATTAATTGTTATAATGATTTAGAGTACACCGTATTCATATCAATATGTGCAGTTATCTATACATTATCAAAGTTAACATAATGATTTTGAGAACAAGTAGATCTAGAAATAGAGGCCCGCCAAATGATAGACAACTTATTGGCCGAAGTGTAAAAAATGCCCGGGCAGATTTTGATACACAGTTCGCCCCTGCTCTAGATAAAGATTCAGAAATAAATCTATAGCATAATCTGTACTAGAAAAGGTACCCATTGAGCCCTTGTCATCTGTGTTTTATTTCTAATTCACCGTCCAGTTAGTTTTTTACTTTATGTACGAATGTGTCTGTCTGGAATGTCCGTCACGGACATGCTATTCTGCCTCAAAGTGGCGCCCGTGTGGAAACAGTTACTTGAGGGGGTAACTACGCTAAATGAATGGCCAAACAAAAACTCCCGTGGGAGTGTCCAAGGGAACACAAGAGTGGACCCATTGCACGGAGCGGAGTTGAAAGAGAGCTTTTACGACCCTGTCGATAATCCATGCGCCGTACCTCAAGGAACCGTTACATTAATGGGGAGTTCCCCGACGTTTAGTTTAGTATAACAGGAAAATGGCGAAGGCGCCGGTAAACTTGGTTCTTTTGAACATGTCTAACACATGCACCCGGAGGCCAGATTTGTCGGAAATAGCAATGCTTTATATAGGCATTGACTTGGGTCTCTTCCAGACAGAACGGTGGTTCAGACAGGTTGTTTTTTTTTTACTGTTTGACGCTCAAACAGGTTTTTCTTGAAATTTAGAGATAGAAGAGCCTTCGACTCAGCTCTTAGACGATCAGACGGAATGTCAGTCTGACTGAGTTCCCCTTCCAGACCCTTATATTTAGAGGGGAGATCTGTTTCTTCAGCCAACGGTTAACAAGGGTGGCAAGGTTAACGAGGGTGGCAAGGTTAACGAGGGTGGCAAGGTTAACGAGGGTGGCAAGGTTAACGAGGGTGGCAAGGTTAACGAGGGTGGCAAGGTTAACGAGGGTGGCAACGAGGGTGGCAAGGTTAACGAGGGTGGCAAGGTTAACGAGGGTGGCAAGGTTAACGAGGGTGGCAAGGTTAACGAGGGTGGCAAGGTTAACGAGGGTGGCAAGGTTAACGAGGGTGGCAAGGTTAACGAGAACAACGAGATGAACCACCTTTACTTCCCCTCAACTAATGTCATGTACCCATTAGAGCTGGGTGATCTCAGAGGCGCCCTAGTCCTAGTCTTTACCAAGATTCAAACCCAGGATCGCCGGTTTGGTAACCAAGCGCTTTACCACTCAACAACCGCGCCTCTAGAACCAAGTAATATATATATATATATATTTATTCTCTACAGAATGTAGACAATGTGATGTAGATTTGCGACCAGAACTGTGTACTGACATTAGTGTTTGCCAGATACAGCCATCACAGTGCTGCAACTATGACTCGATATATTATAATTCTACCAGAAGCACAACAGTTGTCAGGTTTAATACCTCTGCTTCACTCAAAAGTAGGACATTTATTGAAGTCAACCTGATGTTAAAAAACTTCGTAGAAACGAAATTCTGGCAAAAAATGTAGGTCACAGCTGGAGCTGCGTAGCCATGGGAAATATTGCATTTTTTCATTTTTTTCAGACTCGAATACTAGCCTTATTACCAATATAATTGTCGACCCAAGGCGTAGCATACGCCGCTAATTTGCAGGCTAGGCCTTAGGCTACTGTAACCTTTGCGACCGCAGTATCATGTTTCCTGGTAGATTCTACATGCAGAGTCCCATTTCATAACTACACATGGTACCAATCCATCAGATAAAAAGTGAGGGTTCTTATCTTTTAAAAAGAGCGCGTGCCATGAAAACTAGAAGATGGTAGGAAGAGCCCATATTGAATTTTTATCTGGCAATCTAGCCTTACAATGTATCAGTATAAAATAAAAGTTTGGACTAGGAAGTAAATTATTTTTAACCCTGACGAAACATCCAAAACATGTAAAACATTTTACAAACAAACATTTTATAACAAAGATTTTGCAAACAAACATTTACAAACATTTTAATAGAAGCTGCACATTACAAAGTAGTTAAGACATTTTATATATCTAGTTTTTGATTTTCTTAGCTTATATCAACTCACCTCATTTATTATTTCGTGTACTTGAAAAAAAATAATTAAAAAAAATAAAAAGGGTTAATAAACTATTGTAATAAATTATTTTGTTTGGTATCAAAATGGGAAAGAAATTGTACGTGATAGATGCGATGGTATAAGTTGAATTAATCCCCTTTATAGGCGCGGGCAGGATCTGAACGACAGTACAGCGCTAAAACAGCACGACCAATAGATACACCACAATATGCATTTTTTAGCTTAAAATACCGGAAAAAAGTATTGAATACAAGCACCGCCTCAGACCACGCTGAGGGAGCTATCAGCGCTCACACAGACTCCTTTGCTGTCAAGGGCGGTATGTACTGTCATTCCACTAACTAAAGAAAGAGCTTATTCTGAGATATAAAAAAGTATAATGAATGAAACGTCAGTATGTAATAATAATTAATTTCATACACACACTCTCTCTCTCTCTCTTTCACTCATATATATATACACATGCGGGGAAGTGGGGAAGAAAATCTCCCAAACACCCCACCCCAAAAAATCCTTGCTACGCTCATGATACGACATGCCATTTGTCGGCCGGTTTATATGGTAATGCCCGGGCCGACTTTGATACCCAGTCTGCCACTGATTGTTAGTCTATACCTATTACAAATTTTATTGCATGACATCATAACTAATTGACACAGCTTTGTCCTTTTTTTTAAGTATGTTTAATTTATTTTTGTATTATTCTCCTCAGACTGTGAACCAGAAGATCTTGACTTGAGACCAAATCTTTGTACTAACATAAGTATCTGCTATGAACAGCCGTCACTGTGCTGCAACTATTGCTCGTTACATAACAATTCCGCAACTACAAGTACCACACAATTAACTTCACCCAATTGTAGGACATTTGATCGTTCATTATTAAACCTGAACTTTAAATACTTGGTTATGTATGCCATTCATTTTAAATACGTTACTACAAAATTTTAATATTTAAAATTTCTATTCGAATCTCCAATAAGCGTTTTATAGAATAGACAAAAAATATCTGAAAACGAAAACTAAACAAGGTTACAAAGACAGTTTGTGTGGAAAAACACAAACTCAAAATCGGCCACCGAAATGGTCCACCTAAGCAGTTTAAAAGGCAGGTATCAATATTTTCAGAAGAATTTCGGTATAAAATTCTATCAGAAGTGGTCTACCCAGTTAGGTTAAAAGGCAGGTACGGGTATCAATATTTTCAGAAAGAATATCATAATGAAATTCTATCAAAGGCAAATGACAGAGAGGAATGTAGAAAGAAGGTTGACAGATACTGTGTGGTGCCCCAAAGGTCCAGCAGACGAAGGGATAGGTGAAACTGAAGTTCGATTAACTGATGTCTTATCAGGAGTATCTAATTTTTTTGTAAAGGGTTAATCTCGCCTCAAGAAAAAAATATCGTTACAAGTTAATAATAACACAAGGAAAATTTCATTAAAAAAAAAAAAAACATTTTTATCAAAGTCAAGTTCCAGGATTTTTAGTATGATCGCTAGTAGGCTGCAGCGAAGATCCATCAAATGGTGACAGCAAAGAGTCCAAAAAATGATGACAGCAGAAGTCCAATAAAATGATACAGCAATGGTCCAGAAAAATGTGACAGCAAAGGTCCATAAAATGGTGGCAGTAAATGTCCAGAAATTGATGACACCAAGGGTCTGGAATTTTTTAAAAATGTTCCTTAAAATGGGTATTGCCAAAAATAATTTCTTTATTATTATTTTTTTTATTATTTTGTTGTATAAAGACTTATGAGTTATTAAAATTCAATTTTATTTATATTATTTTTGCAACAATTTTTGCCTTGAGAACCTAAGACAAATGACCTTCATCCTATATCCCTAGGATTCTTTGGGGTCTGCTAGAGTTACAAAAATGTACATATAATGAAGTATTTGGTTTATATAAAAGTACAGAGCTTAAAGTAAGTATGTGCATGAAGAGCTTAAAAGTTATTTCATTTTGGAATATAACTCCTTTTTAGGTTATCTTTATTTTTTTAATATTATTATTTATTGTAATAGTGTTTTTTAAACAATTTAGTAGTCCATTCGGTTTATTTTCATGAAACCCGGTCCTGTTTGGGTTGTCTTGAAATTTTGTTGATCTGGTCTAAGGGATGCAATCAAAAGAAGTTTCACCTTGCATCTTCCAGTCCTAATTGTCTCTCTTGTTGAAAGAAAATAAATAAATAGTTTACAGGTAATTTTTAAAAGTTATAATTTTTAAAGCGAATAAATGATGTATTAGATACAAACACATGCAAATTTTAAATATAAAACACACACACCTATACATTCAAACTTGTTTTCTTCATTGTTTAAACAGACTTTGTAAATAGATAATTTATGATGCAAATGTAACCTTCCAGGTCATTGAGGGAAAATAAAGGAAACCTTGAAATATATATATATGACATATGTACATACAATGGATCAAAGTAAAATTACATTTAGGGTTAGCCTTTATAGTGTTTAATTTTAAAATCAACTATATTTCTATATATTGTATCCAACTCATTAGGGTTAAATTTGACATTTTGATACATAGCTTTAAGTCTACTGTTCCATACTAAGTTTCTGTATTCTGCTATAATTATTAAATTGAAATTTTGTATCATTTTGTGTTTAGCTTTAGGCAGCTTTTTTAAGAGAATAGATAAATTAATATTCACATAGGTTTCACAATTTCCTTTCAATAACTCTCTTACAGTATTTCTGACATTACTAAAAAAAGAACATTCTAAATATAAATGCTTTTCATTATCACCATTAACAGATTTATTTATTGTGTATTAATGGGTTCATTGCCAGGAAGAGTTCTTGAAATGAATCTATAAAAGGGATGTAAGTTTGTACCAAAATAGTGTGGAGTGTTGTTTTGTATTGGGATTAAATTGCTTAGTCTCAAACCATAATAATATATTGTAAAGGGAAAATCATTTGGATTCTTAACTACTTAAGTAAAAGTAAGCAGACAGCTGCAGAGTGAATACATAAACAATGTAATATCTAAAGATAACAACAAAAACCTATGGTCATACATTAAGTCTAAGAAAATGGAAACAACAGGCATAGCGCCATTAAAAGATGAACATAACATAATACATAATGATAATGAAACTAAAGCAAACATCCTAAACAAATACTTTGCATCAGCATTCTCAGCCCCAGGAGACAAAGACATATTTCTTAATTTGAACCAAGTAGACAACATAGAAGATTTAGTAGTACAAGAAAATGGAATTAAAAAACTATTAGCAAACACCAAACCAAATAAAGCGTCTGGACCTGATGGTATTCCAGCTAGATTACTCAAAGAACTAAGCAATGAGCTAGCCCCAGTGTTCAAAATACTCTTTCAGGCATCGCTTAACCAGGGCAGAGTACCAAAGGACTGGAAAGAAGCTAATGTCACCCCCCTATTTAAAAAAGGAGAAAAATCTGATCCAGGAAACTACAGACCAGTATCACTTACCAGCATCACATGTAAAATACTAGAACACATAATATGTAGCAACATCATAAACCACTTAGACAAACATAATGTCCTCACCCCATACCAACATGGCTTTAGGAAATATAGATCATGTGAAACACAACTAATAGGACTAATTGATGATTTCTCAAAAGGTTTAGATAATAGTGAACAAATAGATGCTATCTTACTAGATTTTTCCAAGGCTTTTGACAAAGTTCACCACCATAGTTTGCTTAAAAAATTAAAATATTTCGGCATTAACGGTCCACTGTATCAGTGGATTAAAGATTTTCTGATAGGGAGAGAACAAACTGTAATAATAAATGGCTCTAAATCAACACCAATAACAGTAAACTCAGGTGTACCTCAAGGAACAGTCTTGGGTCCACTACTATTTTTAATTTACATAAATGATTTAACAAATTGCATTAGTTCAGGAACAAAAGTCAGATTATTTGCAGACGATTGCATAATATATAGAACAATAAAAACAAAACAAGACACAGATATTTTACAAAGAGAATTAGATGAATTACAGAAATGGGAATCAAATTGGAGCATGTCTTTCCACCCAGAAAAATGTCAGTTGTTAAGAGTAACAAAAAAAATTAAACAAATTAATTCCACTTATCTTATTCATGGCAAACCAGTAACACAGACTAAAAACTCAAAATACCTAGGTGTTATAATAAATGAAAAACTGTCATGGAATCCACATATTGATGAAACTATAAAAAAATCCAACAAAGCATTAGGGTTTATTAAAAGAAATTTCTATAAATCAAATAAGAACATAAAACTAAAATGTTATTTAACCTTGGTTAGGCCAATAATAGATTATGCATCCACCGTGTGGGACCCCTCAACTCAAGAAAACATTAAGAAACTGGAACAAACACAAAATAGAGCAGTGAGATTCATAACAAACGAATATTCACATTTGACTAGGGTAACACCATTAGTAAAATCACTAAATTTAGAAAGCCTTCAGGACAGAAGACTCAAAAGTAAAGTAGCAATTATACATAAAACACTGAGCCATAATCTTCAAATACAAAAACAAAATTTAATAAAATACTCTGAAAGACACAAAAATAAAGGCACATTCCTCGTCCCATATGCTAGGACAAATTTGTACAAATACTCCTTCTTCCCTAGTGCTATTAGAGCATGGAATGGGTTGCCTGAGCTAGCCAGAAAAACCAGTGACTTGGCAGAATTTAAGTCATTGGTTAATATGCATGACTAAATGCATGACGCGTAGGACGTAATCATCTTCTTTTTTTGAAGTAACGTCTGTATTATATAAGATAAGATAAGATACTTGACATATGTATTTTAATCTGAGTGCACATATTTTAGTTTTGATGTCTTGTAAATTGATCCCCCCATCCTCTTTGTTTTGAATGATTGTAGTATGTTTGATGGTTTTGAGAGTGTTTTTGAAGATGAAACTTCTAATTATGTTATTTGATTGAAATATGTATTTTGTAGGAGGTTCTATAATAATTGCTAGATAGACTATCTTTGGGTGACTAAATTGTTTATTAAAATGGCTCTACCAAAGATGGTAGAACTTGTATGCTTGTACATGTTAACTATATTGGATGCCTTAATAATAATATTTTTCCACTGACTTCACAGAACAAAAAAAGGGTTACTATTGTATTCTATACCACATATTTTGATTCTGTTTACAAGTTTCAATAAATATTTTGCCTTAAATGTCCACCTGCTTACACACATTATTGAGGATTTATTTATGTTAATTTTTGATCCACTGGCATGGCCAAAAAGAGTAAACTTTTTAACTATGTTATTAATATCCTTTTCAGAGGAGGGAAAAAATGTTGTGTCGTCGGCATAGGCCTTAACTTTGGCTACCGGGATGCGTCCCGGGATTTTTGTTCCTTTGATAGATGGATCTGACCTAATAGATTCTAGAAAAGGTTATATACAAAGAATATATAAAAAGGGGGATAAGGGACAGCCCTGTCTAACAGATCTTTGAATTGAAAAGGGTTGGCTTAGAGAATGGTTGATTAATAGTCTACTGTTGGCGTTGGTGTAAATTAGTTTAATAAATTTAATTTAAAAAAGGCTGATTTTACATTTTTCTATTACTTTAAAGAGGTAGTTATGGCTGACTCTGTCAAATGCTTTCTCTTGGTCAACAGATAACAAGGAAGCGCTAGAGTTTTTTTCATGGCAGTAAATGATAAAATCTCGAATGAAATGTGTCATTCTATCAATATTCTTATCGGGGTCGGTGCAGTATTGGTCTTGTCCTACGAGTTGGGGATTGAAGGGTTTAAGTCGTTTAAAAATCATTTTTGTCAGTATTTTTTAGTCTGTATTGAGTATTGAAATAGACCTGTAGTCGCTTGGAGAACTATTATCTGTTTTTGTTTTGGCTATTAGTATAATATATGCTTCGTTGAATTTTTCTGGAAGTTGTCCTGTTGTAATAGCGTCACTATATAGTCGCAGTAATAAAGGACTTGTTAAGTGAAAAAAAGCCGTATAGAACTCAAATGTCAGACCGTCCGGTCCGGGGGATTTATTGTTTTGTGTCGAGTCTAATGCCGCTTTGAGTTCATCTAGAGTAAATGGGGTCCCCAAAAACTCTGCATCAGTCTGCTTCAACTGTTTGCAATATTTTAGAAAACCTTCTTGAGCCTCCTTATTTATGGGTTCCATTTGATAGATGTTTGTTAAATGTCTCGTGAAAACATCTTTTATTTTGTCTTCATCTTCAACTTTGGAGCCGTGTATATCAAGAACACTTGTTATGCATTTATTTGACTGGACATTTTGTTCAATTGACAAAAATAGTTTATTAGGACCTTCCTGACTAATATAGTTTCTACATCTAACTTCAGCACCTTTGTAGATCTAGTTGTTTAATTCTGCCAGCTTTAAATAGGCTTGTGTTCTATCTATTTCATCCTCAGCGTGTACAAGTGTGGGCTTAATGAGGCTTGTGTTCTATCTATTTCATCCTCAGCGTGTACTAGTGTAGGCTTAATGAGGCTTGTGTTCTATCTATTTCATCCTCAGCGTGTACTAGTGTGGGCTTAATGAGGCTTGTGTTCTATCTATTTCATCCTCAGCGTTTACTAGTGTGGGCTTAAAGAGGCTTGTGTCCTATCTATTTCATCCTCAGCGTGTAATAGAGTGTGCTTCAGTTTTTCTAATTCTTGTTTTCTCCGTGTTTGTACCAGTGTTGATATTATCTGACATTGTTGTTTTATTGAATTTTTAACTATTGTCCATATTTGTGCTAGGTTAACGTTTGGATTGTTTAAATCTTGCAAGCAGGAATTGAGTGTGTTTGAGATTAGTTCTATAAAAAGAGGTATTTCTAGTAGGGAGTTATTAAATTTCCAGTGACTAGTTTTCCTTTTCTTTTTTTTGCTTTCCTTACTTATTGCAACTATTACTGCCTTATGGTCTGAGTATTCCAGAGGCTCTTCCAAATGAGCAATCTTATTTATATGGTACTCCGTTGGAACATAAATTCTGTCTAGTCTGGAAAATGCGGGATAAGCTTTGCTCACCGAAGTAGTGTCCTGACCTGTGGGGTTTACTCTTCTGTACGCATCAATTATTTTGAATTCGCTCTCAATGTCTTTCAGAAAGTTATTTATGGTGGGGTTCATCTGTACAGGAAGATTCGCCGTTGCTGTGTACTGCCTGTCTAGTGAGGACGTGATGTAATTAAAATCCCCTCCTAGAATCAAGGTATCCCCTTTATATGTGTCATGTAATTTTCCACTCAAAAATTCAAAAAATTCCCGTTTCTCAGTATTTTTTGCTGGTGCGTAGATGTTGGCCAGTGTAATTGTTTCATTTCTTGTTTTCACTTTTATGATGACTACTCTCTCTTTATTGTCACTATTTATGTACTATTTTAAATCTATCTGACACTTGAAAGATGGCTACCCCCCTGGATCTGCTACCATAACTAAAACACCCTTCTTTAAAGCCCATATCTGTTGTGTATATGTGTGCTTTGTGTTCTGTGCCTAAATTTGTTTCTTTTAAAAAAATAAAGTCTGGTTTGTACTGTCTTGATAAATGGACTACGTATTTTTGTTTCTTTGTGAGTCCATGAATGTTGAGGGTCAAAAGCGTGATGTCTTCCATGATTATGTATTTAAATGGGTTTGTTTGTAACTAAGGAGTATGTGTGTTTTTATGGAGATTGAAAATTGAAATGGTATTTAATCCCTGTAAGAATATAAAGTCCAGTTTTCGTGTTCCAGTTGAGTGAACTAAGTATTTTTGTTTGTTTTTCAGGTTTCGAATGTTAAGTGAGAGAATTGTAATTTTTCCATGATTGAGTGTTGGTGGGTTATTGAGTTGTGTGTGTGAGTGTGACTCTGTGTGTGTCAGGATCCTCCCCTTCGTCAATAACTAGAGGTCCAGGAGAGTTGGGGATATCTTCCAAAACCTACCTTTCCTCTCTCGTTCCCTCCCTTTCTCCTCTCACCTCGGAGCCTTCCCCCTGGTCATCCGAAGTAGAGGACAAAGAAAGAGTTCTTTTTCTGTTTATTATGTTTGGAAAGCTAGGCTCCGATCTAGCGTGACCGGTAGTTTTCAATTTTTTTTGTGTGTTAGACAATGTGCTACTTTCGCCTTTTTTATGGGGGGGAAGGGTACCCTCCCCACTGTCCATGCGTTTTTCAGGTGTTTTACCTTTTTTTTTTACTTTTTACTGGTTGGAAACCGTCCTCATTTGCCTCGGGAGGTATAGCTATGATAGGTATAGCTTTGGTCTGCCCTTTTTCACTATCTTTCTTTAAGGCCGACGCATAAGTGGTCTTTTTTGCTTCAACGGGCCTTTCGACGTCCTTTTTGAAGCCCCTGGGGGGAGCCCTGTTGGGACATTGGTTTGACCAATGATCCTCCTTTTGACAGAACTAGCATTGCTGCCTTCTCCCCGGTGTAGTGATTAAGACCTTATAGGTCCTGGGGTCTTCTTCATACTTCAACTGTATGTAATGGGGTAGCTCGGTACCCTTGCGGAGTTTTATCCAAGCCGCCCACTTGTCACTGACCCCAAGTCTAACAGCTTCTGGTTTTGAGCCTTCTGCGGCGAGAGTGCTGAAAATCTACTCAATTTTTTTCTTTGAGATGGTGGGTGACACCCAGTGAAGAGTCACTTTTACTCTCTCTTCCTCCAGAGTGGTAACCTCCGCCCTGAAGGTGTCCTCACTACCGAAAACCTTTCCTATGATCCTGTTCCTCACCACCTGTGAGGAAACACCCAGGAACCATAGGAAAGGGTTCTCAAACCGGTACAGGGAACCCACCTCCTCCGGCCCGAGCCTCAAGGCGACGACGATGGACGCCATCGAAGCTCGAACTGCTCCCTGTCCGGACAGTTTTATTAGTAGAGTACCCGGTTGGTGGACCAAACCACCCTCCAGATCCTTTTTCTCTATTAAGAATGTCTTAATAGACATAGTGAGAAAAAAAAAAAAAAAACACTCCTCAGACTCCAAAGAAAAACACGAGAAAAAAAAACCGTAAGATCTCGATAAAAAAAAAAATCCAAAGAAAACACAAATAAAGAAAAAAAAATACTTCCAATAGATCTGATTTAAACCGTGGAAACAGAGGCCTAAAATGCTGCCTCAACCTGGTAGACCTTGCTGATCATGGTACCTTCTGTGCCTCGATGATCATTGAATAGAGAAGACGCAATTCTATTTTTGTAGATATAATTACAAAATGACAGGGAAAGTTTTTCTATTTATATAAACTAAATATTAAAAGTAAAATTGGTAGATGTCTGAAATGTACTAAGTTAAAAAAAAAAATTATCTAAAAAAAATGAATACAATTTTTTTTTCTTTCTAAAAGTGTTTTAATAATGACTTTTAAAATCAATTTAGTAAATTAATGCAACTGTGAGTTTTCACTAAAAAATATAATTTATTTTTATAAAAAATGCAAATTTTTCTTATTTAAACAACTTTAGAGTTCTCTATGTCTTTGTACTACGAAAATAAAAAGACGGTAGGGGTCATTCCTAACAGGATGAATAACTCTTGAAAAAGATGTCATCTATTTTTAATCTATATAAATATTACTAGATTTAGAATTTCAAAGGTCAAATATGGCGTCAGCATTAAAAATGCATTTTTATTTTACTAATAATGTTTTAAAACATATACAATTTAATACTTTATTTAAAATTCAACATTTTGAGGCAGCATTAAAAATATTAGATTTATCTTTTAGTAAAAAATTGATTAAAGTGTTATTTATAAATAACCTATATTTTCAATTGTTACTTGTGCCGTGTGGCAGTTGCGTAGAACATTGGCTTTTCATGTCAAAGGTAACGAGTTCAAATCTCCTACGATGTATAGTTTTATTTTCATTTTTTTTAAATAAATAACTGTATTAGGATATTCTAAAAGTTGTAATTTTGTCCAAAAATTTTTTAGTGCTTATCTCTTTGAACTATTTTTATCATTATCTATCCCTTAAATAATGTCGTTGGGCTGCTTTTACGCTTTACAAACATTTTTTTTTCATTCCTTTGATTTAGCAGCTATCTTATCACAGATCAAGAGAAAGGCCTTGAAATTTTTTTTGTTTTGATCACCTTGCTTATCTTGTTTTTTTTTATTTATAATTTCTGTACGACCGAAATATGATGTCAGCAACAGCCAGAAATTGATGACAAAATCAGTTTACATACATGTTGAAAGTTTTTACCAAAGTCAAATATTCTCAGCAAGACACATTTTTTTTACTAATGAAAATATCAATGAATGAATCTGGAAAAAAATTGAACAACAAGTTGAATGCCACCGACATATATTACAATACTTTTAATAGGTTTGTGGATTACAACTGCAGCAAGCGTTCTTAGGATAGAACAAGGCTAATGTTATAAAATTATAAACTCTCCCTTTCTTGACAATTTTTGATTGTCTACCTTGAGGCCGGGGACACTATTTCCTTATCGCCAAGTAACTACCATGTCTGGTAGAGTCGGTTAGATACGAAACTATTATTTTGCATATCCTTATGGTAATTAACAGTGTCTAAGTTGGCAGGAGAGAAAAACACCAAAAATGCATTTTAAAGATTTTTCTCGAGATCTGGCAGTAAAGAGAAGACATGCACACAACTACTTGTTATTAACATTGCAATTAAAGACAATTTACAACTCTGTCAAAACTACTACTGCACCATCAGACATATAGATAGAGGAAATTATTACAAACGAAAGTCGTACAAAAAGGCTTTGAAATGAATATGCTTTAAATGTTTGATGCTAACTTTTATATAGCTACCAATTGACGGTTGCGTTTTTTATATACATTTTGTGATGATCATTGAATAGACGCAATTCTATTTTTGTAGATATTACGACAAAATGACAGGGAAAGTTTTTCTATTTATATAAACTAAATATTAAAAGTAAAATTGGTAGATGTCTGAAATGTACTAAGTTAAAAAAAAAATATAAATTATCTAAAAAAAATGAATACAATTTTTTTTTCTTTCTAAAAGTGTTTTAATAATGACTTTTAAAATCAATTTAGTAAATTTATGCGACTGTGAGTTTTTACTAAAAAATATAATTTATTTTTATAAAAAATGCAAATTTTTCTCATTTAAACAACTATAGAGTTCTCTATGTCTTTGTACTACGAAAATAAAAAACGGTAGGGTCATTCCTAGCAGGATGAATAACTCTTGAAAAAGATGTCATCTATTTTTAATCTATATAAATATTACTAGATTTAGAATTTTAAAGGTCAAATATGGCGTCAGCATTAAAAATGCATTTTTATTTTACTAATAATGTTTTAAAACATATACAATTTAATACTTTATTTAAAATTCAACATTTTGAGGCAGCATTAAAAATATTAGATTTATCTTTTAGTAAAAAATTGATTAAAGTGTTATTTATAAATTACCTATATTTTCAATTGGTACTTGTGCCGTGTGGCAGTTGCGTAGAACATTGGCTTTTCATGTCATAGGTAACGAGTTCAAATCTCCTACGATGTATAGTTTTATTTTCATTTTTTTTAAATAAATAACTGTATTAGGATATTCTAAAAGTTGTAATTTTGTCCAAAAATTTTTTAGTGCTTATCTCTTTGAACTATTTTTATCATTATCTATCCCTTAAATAATGTCGTTGGGCTGCTTTTACGCTTTACAAACAATTTTTTTTCATTCCTTTGATTTAGCAGCTATCTTATCACAGATCAAGAGAAAGGCCTTGAATTTTTTTTTGTTTTGATCACCTTGCTTATCTTGTTTTTTTTTATTTATAATTTCTGTACGACCGAAATATGATGTCAGCAACAGCCAGAAATTGATGACAAAATCAGTTTACATACATGTTGAAAGTTTTTACCAAAGTCAAATATTCTCAGCAAGACACATTATTTTTACTAATGAAAATATCAATGAATGAATCTGGAAAAAAATTGAACAACAAGTTGAATGCCACCGACATATATTACAATACTTTTAATAGGTTTGTGGATTACAACTGCAGCAAGCGTTCTTAGGATAGAACAAGGCTAATGTTATAAAATTATAAACTCTCCCTTTCTTGACAATTTTTGATTGTCTACCTTGAGGCCGGGGACACTATTTCCTTATCGCCAAGTAACTACCATGTCTGGTAGAGTCGGTTAGATACGAAACTATTATTTTGCATATCCTTATGGTAATTAACAGTGTCTAAGTTGGCAGGAGAGAAAAACACCAAAAATGCATTTTAAAGATTTTTCTCGAGATCTGGCAGTAAAGAGAAGACATGCACACAACTACTTGTTATTAACATTGCAATTAAAGACAATTTACAACTCTGTCAAAACTACTACTGCACCATCAGACATATAGATAGAGGAAATTATTACAAACGAAAGTCGTACAAAAAGGCTTTGAAATGAATATGATTTAAATGTTTGATGCTAACTTTTATATAGCTACCAATTGACGGTTGCGTTTTCATATACATTTTGTGATGATCATTGAATAGACGCAATTCTATTTTTGTAGATATTACGACAAAATGACAGGGAAAGTTTTTCTATTTATATAAACTAAATATTAAAAGTAAAATTGGTAGATGTCTGAAATGTACTAAGTTAAAAAAAATATATAAATTATCTAAAAAAAATGAATACAATTTTTTTTTCTTTCTAAAAGTGTTTTAATAATGACTTTTAAAATCAATTTAGTAAATTTATGCGACTGTGAGTTTTTACTAAAAAATATAATTTATTTTTATAAAAAATGCAAATTTTTCTCATTTAAACAACTATAGAGTTCTCTATGTCTTTGTACTACGAAAATAAAAAACGGTAGGGTCATTCCTAGCAGGATGAATAACTCTTGAAAAAGATGTCATCTATTTTTAATCTATATAAATATTACTAGATTTAGAATTTTAAAGGTCAAATATGGCGTCAGCATTAAAAATGCATTTTTATTTTACTAATAATGTTTTAAAACATATACAATTTAATACTTTATTTAAAATTCAACATTTTGAGGCAGCATTAAAAATATTAGATTTATCTTTTAGTAAAAAATTGATTAAAGTGTTATTTATAATAAACCTATATTTTCAATTGTTTCTTGTGCCGTGTGGCAGTTGCGTAGAACATTGGCTTTTCATGTCAAAGGTAACGAGTTCAAATCTCCTACGATGTATAGTTTTATTTTCATTTTTTTTAAATAAATAACTGTATTAGGATATTCTAAAAGTTGTAATTTTGTCCAAAATTTTTTTAGCGCTTATCTCTTTGAACTATTTTTATCATTATCTATCCCTTAAATAATGTCGTTGGGCTGCTTTTACGCTTTACAAACAATTTTTTTTCATTCCTTTGATTTAGCAGCTATCTTATCACAGATCAAGAGAAAGGCCTTGAAATTTTTTTTGTTTTGATCACCTTGCTTATCTTGTTTTTTTTTATTTATAATTTCTGTACGACCGAAATATGATGTCAGCAACAGCCAGAAATTGATGAAAAAATCAGTTTACATACATGTTGAAAGTTTTTACCAAAGTCAAATATTCTCAGCAAGACACATTTTTTTTACTAATGAAGATATCAATGAATGAATCTGGAAAAAAATTGAACAACAAGTTGAATGCCACCGACATATATTACAATACTTTTAATAGGTTTGTGGATTACAACTGCAGCAAGCGTTCTTAGGATAGAACAAGGCTAATGTTATAAAATTATAAACTCTCCCTTTCTTGACAATTTTTGATTGTCTACCTTGAGGCCGGGGACACTATTTCCTTATCGCCAAGTAACTACCATGTCTGGTAGAGTCGGTTAGATACGAAACTATTATTTTGCATATCCTTATGGTAATTAACAGTGTCTAAGTTGGCTGGAGAGAAAAACACCAAAAATGCATTTTAAAGATTTTTCTCGAGATCTGGCAGTAAAGAGAAGACATGCACACAACTACTTGTTATTAACATTGCAATTAAAGACAATTTACAACTCTGTCAAAACTACTACTGCACCATCAGACATATAGATAGAGGAAATTATTACAAACGAAAGTCGTACAAAAAGGCTTTGAAATGAATATGATTTAAATGTTTGATGCTAACTTTTATATAGCTACCAATTGACGGTTGCGTTTTCATATACATTTTGTGATGATCATTGAATAGACGCAATTCTATTTTTGTAGATATTACGACAAAATGACAGGGAAGTTTTTCTATTTATATAAACTAAATATTAAAAGTAAAATTGGTAGATGTCTGAAATGTACTAAGTTAAAAAAAATATATAAATTATCTAAAAAAAATGAATACAATTTTTTTTTCTTTCTAAAAGTGTTTTAATAATGACTTTTAAAATCAATTTAGTAAATTTATGCGACTGTGAGTTTTTACTAAAAAATATAATTTATTTTTATAAAAAATGCAAATTTTTCTCATTTAAACAACTATAGAGTTCTCTATGTCTTTGTACTACGAAAATAAAAAACGGTAGGGTCATTCCTAGCAGGATGAATAACTCTTGAAAAAGATGTCATCTATTTTTAATCTATATAAATATTACTAGATTTAGAATTTTAAAGGTCAAATATGGCGTCAGCATTAAAAATGCATTTTTATTTTACTAATAATGTTTTAAAACATATACAATTTAATACTTTATTTAAAATTCAACATTTTGAGGCAGCATTAAAAATATTAGATTTATCTTTTAGTAAAAAATTGATTAAAGTGTTATTTATAATAAACCTATATTTTCAATTGTTTCTTGTGCCGTGTGGCAGTTGCGTAGAACATTGGCTTTTCATGTCAAAGGTAACGAGTTCAAATCTCCTACGATGTATAGTTTTATTTTCATTTTTTTTAAATAAATAACTGTATTAGGATATTCTAAAAGTTGTAATTTTGTCCAAAATTTTTTAGCGCTTATCTCTTTGAACTATTTTTATCATTATCTATCCCTTAAATAATGTCGTTGGGCTGCTTTTACGCTTTACAAACAATTTTTTTTCATTCCTTTGATTTAGCAGCTATCTTATCACAGATCAAGAGAAAGGCCTTGAAATTTTTTTTTGTTTTGATCACCTTGCTTATCTTGTTTTTTTTTATTTATAATTTCTGTACGACCGAAATATGATGTCAGCAACAGCCAGAAATTGATGAAAAAATCAGTTTACATACATGTTGAAAGTTTTTACCAAAGTCAAATATTCTCAGCAAGACACATTTTTTTTACTAATGAAGATATCAATGAATGAATCTGGAAAAAAATTGAACAACAAGTTGAATGCCACCGACATATATTACAATACTTTTAATAGGTTTGTGGATTACAACTGCAGCAAGCGTTCTTAGGATAGAACAAGGCTAATGTTATAAAATTATAAACTCTCCCTTTCTTGACAATTTTTGATTGTCTACCTTGAGGCCGGGGACACTATTTCCTTATCGCCAAGTAACTACCATGTCTGGTAGAGTCGGTTAGATACGAAACTATTATTTTGCATATCCTTATGGTAATTAACAGTGTCTAAGTTGGCTGGAGAGAAAAACACCAAAAATGCATTTTAAAGATTTTTCTCGAGATCTGGCAGTAAAGAGAAGACATGCACACAACTACTTGTTATTAACATTGCAATTAAAGACAATTTACAACTCTGTCAAAACTACTACTGCACCATCAGACATATAGATAGAGGAAATTATTACAAACGAAAGTCGTACAAAAAGGCTTTGAAATGAATATGATTTAAATGTTTGATGCTAACTTTTATATAGCTACCAATTGACGGTTGCGTTTTCATATACATTTTGTGATGATCATTGAATAGACGCAATTCTATTTTTGTAGATATTACGACAAAATGACAGGGAAAGTTTTTCTATTTATATAAACTAAATATTAAAAGTAAAATTGGTAGATGTCTGAAATGTACTAAGTTAAAAAAAATATATAAATTATCTAAAAAAAATGAATACAATTTTTTTTTCTTTCTAAAAGTGTTTTAATAATGACTTTTAAAATCAATTTAGTAAATTTATGCGACTGTGAGTTTTTACTAAAAAATATAATTTATTTTTATAAAAAATGCAAATTTTTCTCATTTAAACAACTATAGAGTTCTCTATGTCTTTGTACTACGAAAATAAAAAACGGTAGGGTCATTCCTAGCAGGATGAATAACTCTTGAAAAAGATGTCATCTATTTTTAATCTATATAAATATTACTAGATTTAGAATTTTAAAGGTCAAATATGGCGTCGGCATTAAAAATGCATTTTTATTTTACTAATAATGTTTTAAAACATATACAATTTAATACTTTATTTAAAATTCAACATTTTGAGGCAGCATTAAAAATATTAGATTTATCTTTTAGTAAAAAATTGATTAAAGTGTTATTTATAAATAACCTATATTTTCAATTGTTACTTGTGCCGTGTGGCAGTTGCGTAGAACATTGGCTTTTCATGTCAAAGGTAACGAGTTCAAATCTCCTACGATGTATAGTTTTATTTTCATTTTTTTTAAATAAATAACTGTATTAGGATATTCTAAAAGTTGTAATTTTGTCCAAAAATTTTAGTGCTTATCTCTTTGAACTATTTTTATCATTATCTATCCCTTAAATAATGTCGTTGGGCTGCTTTTACGCTTTACAAACAATTTTTTTTCATTCCTTTGATTTAGCAGCTATCTTATCACAGATCAAGAGAAAGGCCTTGAAATTTTTTTTGTTTTGATTACCTTGCTTATCTTGTTTTTTTTTATTTATAATTTCTGTACGACCGAAATATGATGTCAGCAACAGCCAGAAATTGATGAAAAAATCAGTTTACATACATGTTGAAAGTTTTTACCAAAGTCAAATATTCTCAGCAAGACACATTTTTTTTACTAATGAAGATATCAATGAATGAATCTGGAAAAAAATTGAACAACAAGTTGAATGCCACCGACATATATTACAATACTTTTAATAGGTTTGTGGATTACAACTGCAGCAAGCGTTCTTAGGATAGAACAAGGCTAATGTTATAAAATTATAAACTCTCCCTTTCTTGACAATTTTTGATTGTCTACCTTGAGGCCGGGGACACTATTTCCTTATCGCCAAGTAACTACCATGTCTGGTAGAGTCGGTTAGATACGAAACTATTATTTTGCATATCCTTATGGTAATTAACAGTGTCTAAGTTGGCTGGAGAGAAAAACACCAAAAATGCATTTTAAAGATTTTTCTCGAGATCTGGCAGTAAAGAGAAGACATGCACACAACTACTTGTTATTAACATTGCAATTAAAGACAATTTACAACTCTGTCAAAACTACTACTGCACCATCAGACATATAGATAGAGGAAATTATTACAAACGAAAGTCGTACAAAAAGGCTTTGAAATGAATATGATTTAAATGTTTGATGCTAACTTTTATATAGCTACCAATTGACGGTTGCGTTTTCATATACATTTTGTGATGATCATTGAATAGACGCAATTCTATTTTTGTAGATATTACGACAAAATGACAGGGAAAGTTTTTCTATTTATATAAACTAAATATTAAAAGTAAAATTGGTAGATGTCTGAAATGTACTAAGTTAAAAAAAATATATAAATTATCTAAAAAAAATGAATACAATTTTTTTTTCTTTCTAAAAGTGTTTTAATAATGACTTTTAAAATCAATTTAGTAAATTTATGCGACTGTGAGTTTTTACTAAAAAATATAATTTATTTTTATAAAAAATGCAAATTTTTCTCATTTAAACAACTATAGAGTTCTCTATGTCTTTGTACTACGAAAATAAAAAACGGTAGGGTCATTCCTAGCAGGATGAATAACTCTTGAAAAAGATGTCATCTATTTTTAATCTATATAAATATTACTAGATTTAGAATTTTAAAGGTCAAATATGGCGTCAGCATTAAAAATGCATTTTTATTTTACTAATAATGTTTTAAAACATATACAATTTAATACTTTATTTAAAATTCAACATTTTGAGGCAGCATTAAAAATATTAGATTTATCTTTTAGTAAAAAATTGATTAAAGTGTTATTTATATATAACCTATATTTTCAATCGTTACTTGTGCCGTGTGGCAGTTGCGTAGAACATTGGCTTTTCATGTCAAAGGTAACGAGTTCAAATCTCCTACGATGTATAGTTTTATTTTCATTTTTTTTAAATAAATAACTGTATTAGGATATTCTAAAAGTTGTAATTTTGTCCAAAAATTTTTTAGTGCTTATCTCTTTGAACTATTTTTATCATTATCTATCCCTTAAATAATGTCGTTGGGCTGCTGTTACGCTTTACAAACAATTTTTTTTCATTCCTTTGATTTAGCAGCTATCTTATCACAGATCAAGAGAAAGGCCTTGAAATTTTTTTTGTTTTGATCACCTTGCTTATCTTGTTTTTTTTTTATATATAATTTCTGTACGACCGCAATATGATGTCAGCAACAGCCAGAAATTGATGACAAAATCAGTTTACATACATGTTGAAAGTTTTTACCAAAGTCAAATATTCTCAGCAAGACACATTTTTTTTACTAATGAAAATATCAATGAATGAATCTGGAAAAAAATTGAACAACAAGTTGAATGCCACCGACATATATTACAATACTTTTAATAGGTTTGTGGATTACAACTGCAGCAAGCGTTCTTAGGATAGAACAAGGCTAATGTTATAAAATTATAAACTCTCCCTTTCTTGACAATTTTTGATTGTCTACCTTGAGGCCGGGGACACTATTTCCTTATCGCCAAGTAACTACCATGTCTGGTAGAGTCGGTTAGATACGAAACTATTATTTTGCATATCCTTATGGTAATTAACAGTGTCTAAGTTGGCTGGAGAGAAAAACACGAAAAATGCATTTTAAAGATTTTTCTCGAGATCTGGCAGTAAAGAGAAGACCTGCACACAACTACTTGTTATTAACATTGCAATTAAAGACAATTTACAACTCTGTCAAAACTACACTGCACCATCAGACATATAGATAGAGGAAATTATTACAAAACGAAATTCGTACAAAAAGGCTTTGAAATGGATATGCTTTAAATGTTTGATGCTAACTTTTATATAACTACTAATTGACGGTTGCGTTTTCATATACATTTTGTGATGATCATTGAATAGACGCAATTCTATTTTTGTAGATATTACGACAAAATGACAGGGAAAGTTTTTCTATTTATATAAACTAAATATTAAAAGTAAAATTGGTAGATGTCTGAAATGTACTAAGTTAAAAAAAAAAATTATCTAAAAAAATGAATACAATTTTTTTTTCTTTCTAAAAGTGTTTTAATAATGACTTTTAAAATCAATTTAGTAAATTAATGCAACTGTGAGTTTTCACTAAAAAATATAATTTATTTTTATAAAAAATGCAAATTTTTCTTATTTAAACAACTTTAGAGTTCTCTATGTCTTTGTACTACGAAAATAAAAAGACGGTAGGGGTCATTCCTAACAGGATGAATAACTCTTGAAAAAGATGTCATCTATTTTTAATCTATATAAATATTACTAGTTTTAGAATTTCAAAGGTAGGGTTAATCGGTAAAGGAAGATTCGTAGTTGCTGTGTAGTACCAGAGCAAGTAATAGGTTAATGGGTCATGGGTCAATGGGTCAAATGGGTCGCAAAATTGGATGGGTCAAATGGGTCATGGGTCAATGCTCCCTGACCCACGACCCATCCTTAGTTTCCGCCTGACTCTGAAAAAAACCCGTCGTTGCGCGATTGTTTTTATTTGCGACAAAAACAATACGAGCCCTTCCATACATTTGTATAGAAAATTCAAGTTAAATTTGTTCATAATCTGCTAATATCTCCATTTCTTGACTTAATTTTAAAATTTCGCTCTGTTACTGTGTAGTATATATATATATTTGAACACATATATGCAATAATAAAACAATTGGACAACTAGATTTTTAGTAAAATAAAAAACAAGATTGTGTGTGTCATGAAAAATTTATTTTGAGAAAAATGGAATTTAAAGTTTACAGGGATGTTGATACACACGCTGTGCATTGTGGTCTAAAGTTACCCTTCGGTTTCCAAGATGGCCGCCTTGAGACCAATCAAAATAAACCTCTATGTAGTTGACTACCTTTTAGCCAATCAAATTTTACCAAAAACCTTGAGATCTACGTCATTTCTCGTGTTCTAGTTTCTATAATTAGTTTTAGCTTGGAAAGCAATCAAGAAAATGACGTAGTACACAGCGTCCTCTTTAAATCGATACCAAATAGGATACGGTCGTAGTTAAGACTTATGCATTACCGTGTGTTGAAATTAGTTGAATTGTTCATTTTTTCAACAAAGTTAGATGATATTAAAACATGTTTTACAGAGGAAAACTGTTGCAATAAGATGAAATTTTGTACAATAAAAAACTGACATCTTTTTACATTTTACTTTTTGTGCTATAAATTTCGTAGTTTGTTGAAGCATATTTTTACTTTTAAACAATTTTAATATGTCCCATGTTTGATTTAATTTGATATATTTTATTTCGCCAAAATTTGTTTTAATGGGCCATGGGTCATGATGGGTCTGGGTCGAAAACTTGATGGGTCATATGGGTCATGGGTCAAGCTCAGTGACCCATTACTTGCTCTGCAGTGTGTACAGCTTGTCTAGTGAGGACGTGATGTAATTAAAATCCCCTCCTAAAATCAAAGTATCCCCTTTATATGTGTCATGTAATTTTCCACTCAAAAATTAAAAAAATTCCCGTTTCTCAGTTTTTTTCGCTGGTGCATAGATGTTAGCCAATGTAATTGTTTCATTTCTTGTTTCCATTTTTATGATGACTACTCTCCTTTGTTGTCGCTATATGTGTGTACTATTTTAAACCTATCTGACATTTGAAAGTCTGCTACCCTTTTGGATCTACTACTGTAACTAAAACACCCTTCCTTAAAGCCCATATCTGTTGTGAATATGGGTGCTTTGTGTTCTGTGCCTAAATTTGTTTCTTGTAAAAAAATAAAGTCTGGTTTATACTTTCTAGATAAATGGACTACGTATTTTTGTTTGTTTGTGAGTCCATGAATGTTGAGGGTCAAAAACGTGATGTCCTCCATGATTATATATTTAAATGGGTTTGTTTGTAACTAGGGCGTATGTGTGTTTTTGTCAGAATTGAGATGATATTTGATCCCTGTAAGAATATAAAGTCCAGTTTTCGTGTTTCAATTGAGTGAACTATGTATTTTTGTTTGTTTTTCAGGTTTCGAATGTTAAGTGAAAGAATTGTAATGTTTGCCATGATTGTGTGTTGGTTGGTTATTGCGTTGTGTGTGTGAGTATGACTCTGTGTGTGTCAGGGTCCTCCCCTTCGTCAATAACTAGAGGTCCAGGAGAGCTGGGGATATCTTCCAAAACCACCATTTCCTCTCCCGTTCCCTCCCTTTCCCCTCTCACCTCACAGCCTTCCCCCTGGTCATCCGAAGTAGAGGACAAAGAAAGAGTTCTTTTCCTGTTTGTTTTGTTTGGAGAGCTAGGCTCCGATCTAGCGTGTCCGGTAGTTTTCATTTTGTGTGTGTGTGTTAGACCCTGTGCTACTTTCGCCTTTTTTTTTGGGGGGGGGGGGGGAGGGGGGAAGGGTATCTATCCAACTGTCCATGTGTTTCTCAGGTGTTGTACCTTTTTTTTTACTTTTTACTGGTTCGAACCCGTCTTCATTTATCTCTCTGTGGTACAGCTTTGGTCTGCCCTTTTCCACTATCTTTCTTTAAGGCCGACGCATAAGTGTTTTTTTTAGCTTCAACGGGCATTTCAACGTCCTTTTTGAAGCCCCTTGGGGTTGCCCTGTTGGGACATTGGTTTGACCAAAGATCTTCCTTCTGGCAGAACCAGCATTGCTGCCTTCTCCCCGGTGTAGTGATTAAGACCTTGTAGGTCCTTGGGTCTTCTTCATACTTCATACTTCAACCCAGTGAAGCGTCACTTTTACTCTCTCTTCCTCCAGGGTGGTAACCTCCACCCTGAAGGTGTCTTCACTACCAAAGACCTTTCCTATGATCCCGTTCCTCACCACCGGTGAGGAAACACCCAGGAACCATAGGAAAGGGTTCTCAAACCGGTACAGGGAACCCACCTCCTCCGGCCCGAGCCTCAAGGCGGCGACGATGGACGCCATCGAAGCTCGAACTGCTCCCTGTCCGGACAGTTTTATTAGTAGAGTACCCGGTTGGTGGACCAAACCACCCTTCAGATCCTTTTTTTCAATTAGGACAGTCTTTATAGACATAGTAAGAAAACACTCCTCACACTCCAAAAGAAAAACACAAGAAAGTTTAAAAACCGTATGATCCAGATGAATAGAAACTCCAATGAAAACACAAATAAAGAAAAAAAAAAGAATACTTCCAATAAATCAGATTAAACCGTGGAAACAGAATACTTCCAATAGATCAGATTAAACCGTGGAAACAGAGGCCTAAAATGCTGCCTCGACCTGGTAGACCTTGCTGAAAAAAACATTTACGTAACACAGCTACTGCAGTGTAAGTCAGTACAGGGCAGTTAAAGCGATAATATGAAAAACTACTTATTAATTGTTGTTTAAAATTATGTTTAACTTATTTGCAAAGTAAATAGATTTTTTCTCTTTATAAAAAAAGTTAATATTATTTTTGTAAACGTAGTATTTATTATGACAGAACTTATATATTTTAGCAATAAAATTTCAAAAATATATATATATTTTACCAATTTCGCAAAAATTTGGCACAAATGTTCCTTGGGTAGCCTACTAACTGGAACCGCGACTATGTATACTGTATAGTAGCCCTAAAACAATGTTAAGACCCTTAAAAAAAAGTTGACCAGATGCCCAACTCTATGAAAGTATTACTATTTCATGCATCTAGGCCATGTTTACAAGAGAGATCAAAAGGATCTAGATCTAGATCTATTTTTAAGAACTACATACTTTGCACGGATAGTTTTTTTAACTTTCACACATACAAATACAAAATATAGTCTATTGACTTCATTTTTAATAAAATTAACCTTCAAATTTGTGTTTCAAAGCATTTTTACATAAATTGTTTTCTTATACATGCGAATTTTGACGTCCTGACGTACTTTATAAACCCGTTTTTATTGGACTTTACATTTCATTAATCTTGCGCTACTTTGTTTTTAATAGATATTTGTGTATCGGCTTAAAGTGTAAACCTATTTATGCAAAACTACTTTTATTTTCGTGGCGAAATAGGAAATTTTGAAATCAACATTATCTTAGTTTGTGCTCCCTTACCCCTTTTATTATTATTATTTCACATTTTTCACTCTGTTGTTTGCTTCAATTTGTTTTTTGTGTTCCTGGTCAATTAATAAAAAAAACAACATCGAGATGAAATTTGTCAGTACATAGAAGTCAAGGCGTATTAACCTAATGTATTAATTATTTGTTTTCAGAGTGTGTACCAGGAGAGCCAGATTTAAGTCCAGAGCTGTGTTCTAACACTTATATCTGCCAGACACAGCCACTGTTGTGCTGTAACTATTGTTTGTCGCCTTACAATACTGGAATCATTCTCTCAATCCACAATATTTGGATCCATTGTTTTTACTTTACATTGTATTTTCTTTATATAAAAACAAATGTCTACTAGATAGATCTAGATCTACTTTTCCAATACACATTTATTTTTTTAGCTATTTCGCCTATTTTATTAATAAACCATTTTAATTTAAGTGATATCAATCAAAATAGAGCAATCCAAGCTTATAATTCCGAAACGCTTCTAAAAATCCTGAACATGTGACTTAACCAAAGCTGTAAATGTAAATGTTGTGATTTCATTTGCATATTAAATGACTTATGTCTACCAAAAAAATGTTCAAATATTTTTACCTTTATAGAAAGTTTGCTGATTTGTTGAAATTATACACTATCGAAAGATGTTTCAAAAAATGAGAGATTAAATATTAAACGTTTGCTAAGTAGTTGCATGTTTATCCAATCTGTTATAAATGAGTTTGTTTTACTTTGTTGAGTGAAAGATTTAATCTTTTCTAGATCTAAATAATTTATTACAATCACATTGTGGTTGATACTTACTTATAGCTTTTTTATAGCGCTACTTTCATGCTTATAGCATGCTCAGAGCGCTTTTGGTCCAATCTCATTTGTGGACCAGTGGGGGTGGGGGGGGGAGGGGGTATCTAGGAGTTGGTTTTCCATGCTGCCTTTAGGCGCTCAGTAAACACAACTCTGCCCAAGTCGGGTGTCGAACCTCGAGCCCCCTTCTAGGTAGCCAAGCCAAGCCAAGATTAAGCGCACTTGGCCTCTCGACTACGCTTCCCACTGATACACGTTTAAAAGCTTTGCACACAAATAAATAAAAATGAGCACATTTATGGGCGCAGGTGGGGTAAAAGAGTTGTGCCCCAAACCTCCGGCCCCTGCCAGCAATAAGAATCGTCATCAAAGTTGTATAAGGCGATATTTAACAGAGTTTATGAGTTTCAATCCCATGACATATTTTTTTTTCAATATTTTACTGGAACAAACTAATGTTTTGCTTTATCTTTATTTTGAAAGTAGTGCTAAGATGTTAATGCTGTCGATCTTTCCTTGAGATGTCAGACGATAGTGCTAAGATGTTAATGCTGTCAATCTTTCCTTGAGATGTCAGACGATAGTGCTAAGATGTTAATGCTGTCGATCTTTCCTTGAGATGTCAGACGATAGTGCTAAGATGTTAATGCTGTCGATCTTTCCTTGAGATGTCATACGATTACTAGAAGTTACTGTGACATGTCGGGGATTCTGTAGTTGCGTATCTCTAGATCTAAATGCTATCTTATAGATTCAAAGATCCTTTTAATTCAAATATAGAACTTCAATTCATCAACTAAGATTCACTGCACACAGGTTTTATATATACGGAAATAAAACTTTAATGAATTACTTCATTCAAAGCTTAAGAGTAAAATATATTCAGATTAATACTAGATCTAATAAAATACAAGACTTGTCAATGCAAGTTCTATCTCAAAACTAAAATACGACTTAGCTCTGTGAAAATTTCTACATGACTGAACTTTCTTGCTCGTGCGTTTTCTAGCCTCTTTTTAGACGCTAGTCTTTAACAAATCAAATTATTTCCTGTCAGATGTCACGCTTATGATATACGCGTGTCAGATTAGCCTATGTCATGGGGAATTTTGACACGTGTGATACAGACATAGATATGTTAAGTTATTTAATCTAGACTTTGGTTTATTTAAATTGATACGTGACAGTGTCTATTCAGATGGTGAAAATTGTGTAGACTTATCGACAGCATAGATATGTTAAGTTATTTAATCTAGACTTTGGTTTATTTAAATTGATACGTGACAGTGTCTATTCAGATGGTGAAAATTGTGTAGACTTATCGACAGCATAGATATGTTAAGTTATTTAATCTAGACTTTGGTTTATTTAAATTGATACGTGACAGTGTCTATTCAGATGGTGAAAATTGTGTAGACTTATCGATATTATTTCTGTGAGAAAATAGAACATAATAATTGTCAGTAAAATGCATGATGCTGTGGCGACTGCTGTCGTATAGATTTGGTTAAACAAAGATAACAACAAAACGCCACAAAATAACTGACATCCACAATAAATTAACAAAATAAATGATATCCACAATAAAGTAACAAAATAAATAACAGGAGAGCAGGCTAGAATTTCAACTTTTAATCACAACAAATCAGGGATCCAGTCAAGTCATCTGTCCGTCACAAGATGTTTAGATGTTTGCAATGTAAACAACTCTGTATTAACTCTTAGCTTGTTCTATATTCTATATAGATGCAAATCAAAGCCGAAAAAAAAACACACACACATATTATGACCACTATCCAACTGGGCTTTAAAAGAGACATCAGTATTGGTGTTGAAAAGACGACAAGTGTTAGTAGTTTAAAATACTTTGGAGCTAACAGCTCAGATGAGAGAAATAAACCTGAACTACTGGCCAGAACTGCACAGTCAACAGTAGCACTTGGAAAGCTTTAAACAATCTGGACAGACAAAGGCTTCTAGCCCTCGACACAAAAATCAGACTGATGCGCTCCCTGGTCATGGTCACATTCTTATATGCATGCAGATCCTGGACACTGCAGATTTCGAGAAGAGCATCCTAGCAATGGAACAAAGATGCTACAGAAAGTTCCTAGGTGTCACAAAGACCACATCACAATTGAATAACAAAAAAAAAAGGATTAATACAGCGATTGGACCCCACAATGACCTAACCACTATCAAAACACATAAACTAAAACTCTATGGCCACATCAAAAGGTACTCAGACCTTCCTTCAGGGGACAGTACCAGGAAGAAGAAGAGGAAGACCATGTGACTAATATGGGAAATGAAAAACCTCCAGATATGCTGATTATTAGTGAAAACATTACTCAGAGTGGACCAAAATCAAACCTGCTGCACCGCAATAAGTGGTGATTATTCATAAAGGTAGCGCACATAATTTGAAAGTAAAGGCATTTATCCCTACAATCACAAAGGGGCATCTTCGGAAGGCTGTGCACAGGACTAAAACCCATTGATACTGGTTTTAAAAAATATTGTAACAAAAGCTAAAACACATGAAAAACCATACAGATCACAATGGAAAATGACCAACGGAGAATGGACATGACTTCTTATGCGGGTCCTATGAAAGTGCTCCTGGTAAACCAACAGGAGGGCGCTGGAAATCTCTTTTAAGTTATAAAATGGTTTAATTTAATAATTTCTACACCTTGAATTAGAGCGATCCTATGAAAGTGCAAGGCCCACTGCGGTCGCATAGGTTGCAGGTGCCTAAGGCCGGCCCTGCAAAATAGCGGCGTATGCTACGCCGCTGGTTGACTAGTACACAATATTTTCCAGTGGTGGCTGCTCCAACAGGATTTCCTGTCAAAAAGGAAATGGTTTTAATGTAAGTGAATTTAAACCTTTAAATGACAGACTGCTTAATATATATGTAAGAGGGAAATTTATCAATGAACATGCCACTACTAAATATGAAGAAGATTACACAAAAGATTGGTTCTATGATAAACTGAAAAGAACGTATGACCACTGCATGGCACCAATTAAATCTAGCATATTTCAATGCCGAATTTGGCCAAATTGAAGCTTTCATGAAGAGACCAGCTAATTTTTTTTAAAATTCAGAAATTATTATCAGCAGCACTACAAAAGATATAAGATACTCATAATGTATTCTATAAGATACTCATAATATATTCTACATATCACCTATGACATAAGATACTCATAATGTATTCTACATATCTCCTATGACATAAGATACTCATAATATATTCTACATATCTCCTATGACATAAGATACTCATAATATATTCTACATATCTCCTATGACATAAGATACTCATAATGTATTCTAGATATCACCTTAAACATAAGATACTCATAATGTATTCTACATATCCCCTATGACATAAGATACTCATAATATATTCTACATATCTCCTATGACATAAGATACTCATAATATATTCTAGATATCTCCTATGACATAAGATACTCATAATGTATTCTACATATCTCCTATGACATAAGATACTCATAATGTATTCTAGATATCTCCTATGACATAAGATACTCATAATATATTCTACATATCTCCTATGACATAAGATACTCATAATGTATTCTAGATATATCCTATGACATAAGATAGTCATAATGTATTCTACATATCTCCTATGACATAAGATACTCATAATATATTCTACATATCTCCTATGACATAAGATACTCATAATATATTCTACATATCTCCTATAATATAAGATACTCATAATATATTCTACATATCTCCTATGACATAATATACTCATAATGTATTCTACATATCTCCTATGACATAAGATACTCATAATATATTCTACATATCTCCTATGACATAAGATACTCATAATGTATTCTACATATCTCCTATGACATAAGATACTCATAATGTATTCTACATATCTCCTATGACATAAGATACTCATAATGTATTCTACATATCTCCTATGACATAAGATACTCATAATATATTCTACATATCTCCTATGACATAAGATATTCATAATATATTCTACATATCTCCTATGACATAAGATACTCATAATATATTCTACATAACTCCTATGACATAAGATACTCATAATGTATTCTACATATCACCTATGACTTAAGATACTCATAATATATTCTAGATATCACCTATGACATAAGATACTCATAATGTATTCTACATATCTCCTATGACATAAGATACTCATAATGTATTCTAGATATCTCCTATGACATAAGATACTCATAATATATTCTACATATCTCCTATGACATAAGATACTCATAATGTATTCTAGATATCTTTTATGACATAAGATACTCATAATATATTATACATATCTCCTATGACATAAGATACTCATAATGTATTCTACATATCTCCTATGACATAAGATACTCATAATGTATTCTACATATCTCCTATGACATAAGATACTCATAATGTATTCTACATATCTCCTATGACATAAGATACTCATAATGTATTCTACATATCACCTATGACATAAGATACTCATAATATATTCTACATATCTCCTATGACATAAGATACTCATAATGTATTCTAGATATCTCCTATGACATAAGATACTCATAATATATTCTACATATCTCCTATGACATAAGATACTCATAATATATTCTACATATCTCCTATGACATAAGATACTCATAATGTATTCTAGATATCTCCTATGACATAAGATACTCATAATATATTCTAGATATCACCAAAGACACTCATAATGTATCCTAGATAGCACCTGATGACATCATCTGGAATCAAATAGATCATAAGCTGATTAAAGAATGAACCTGATATATTAGATGTAAAAAGCTAATTTAAACAAAGATTAAGCTCCAAATACAACTGCCATAGAAAAGGAGCACAATAATAATATGATATACAAAGAACCAACTATCAGTATTGGAAAAGAACAATGAAAATAATTTTTAAAAACATGAGCAATGGAAAAATTAACATAATGTTAACCGTACAGCAGAACATGTTGTTGGATTTATACACAAAATCAAGAGAATCTGATGGTATGCAATGAATGCAGACAAATTATAGACTAGATGAGCAATGTTTGGATGATAATAATAAATATAATAATTTAATGTACAGAGCGCTGTTAAAAAACAAGATGTAGGCTCAAGGCACTGTGTTAACATTACAAACATAAACTTGAGAGCTCAAGTGACAACTAATCTAAAAAAGTTCTTCTTGAATGTACTGAAGTATGCTGTCTGTCTGAGACCAATTGTAAGTTCATGCATTGAAAATGCCTGCAAACCATAGAGAAAAACTAGAAACACAAAAGGGCAATACAATGAAGCAAGGAGAAGGACCACTGTTTGATAGTCTAAAAAGCTGAGCCAAGGGCTCTTCGAGCTCTAAGTTTGAAAAAAAACCTGTTTGGACGCCAAACAGTAAAAAAAAAAACCTGTGGGAACACAGTTCTGTTTGAGAGAGACCCGAGTCAATGCCTATGTAAAGCATTGCTGTTTCCAATGCCTTTGGCCCCTGATACATGCTTGGCTGCACATGACTGAAGGCAGAGGACACCGGGAGCCTCCACCATTTTCCTTCGTTATACCAAGCTAACCGTGGGGGAATCGCCATTTATGTAACAGTCCCTTGAGGAACAGCGCATGGATGTGTGACAGGTTTGTGGGGAGTTTTTTGCAACCCCACCCGTGCAAGAGGTGGACTCTCGTCTACCCGTGGGCATTCCCACGGGAGTTATGTTTCGCCATTCATTTAGCCTAGCTACCCCCTCAAGTAGTCGTTTCCACCCAGGTGCCACGGTGAGGCAGAACAGTGTACCCCGGGAGAAGGACCACAAAATTTGTCAGAAAAATGGGAATGGCAAAAATCCTAGATCACCTGGACCACAAGCTACAACACACTTATCCCAGAAAACAGCAAGAGATATTAACTGAGAATATGAACTGCCCAAAAGGAAACCATACTAGAAATAAAGATTAACTAGAAATAAAGAACTACAAAACATCAGGAGAGAATAAAAAAAAAATGGCTGTATTCCCAAATTTGCAGCATAATATCAAGAATTTAGGAAGAATTAATAAAAACAGATTTGAAACAGCACTCATAACCAATAGATAAAAGGAATTGGAAACAGCACTCATAACCCCAATACATTAAAAAAAATGTAAACAGTACTCATAACCCCAAACTATAAAAACAAATTGGAAACAGCACTCATATCCCCAATATATAAAAAGGGATTTAAACTAAAACGCCATAATTACAAAAGCATCTCTCTCTTAAGCTTTAACTAAGAAGATCCAAACTAAGTTTATTACTAAGAGAGTTGGAAAATATGCAAACAAAATCTTAGATAACTATCAATGTGATTTTAGACCTAAAAGATCCACAATTGATTACATTTTCAGCCTAAGATGTATTCTAGACAAATGTTATATTACAATATACCAGTACACCTACTCAATGTAGACTATAAAATGGATTATGATGGATTGATTCAAAAGCATATATCTATATCCGACAATAGACACACACAAAATATACATATGACAAGTCATATTACAGGAAGAACATTCACAGAAACTTAGGGTTAAACGAGCATTAAAACAACCTACTTTAAATGCATTAAAGTATTAACTACTTCAGAAGAGATAACATACAGTTGCAACCAACAGGAACAATATACAGCCAACCTCTACAATATCTTACATATTTCGATGCCATTGCCTTAATGGAAAACTCTTGACATTGCTTGGGCCTTCACACAACTGGAAGAAACATCATAACCAGCAGAACTTGAGCTCAAGGACAGTAAAACAAAGAGGCCATCAGAGAGGCACAATAGATAAACTCTTTCAACACAAATAATTTTGATTAAAAAACATGGAGTTTTCCCAGGATAACACAAATTTTCAAGGGGGGGGGGGGGGGGCTAGAGTTACTAGAACTAACATAAACTTTTTTTATTTTATTAAATAATCTAACATTATCAATTGTATTCTAAAGGAAAATGAATGGGCTATAAAATTAAAATAAATTAATAATAATTTTTTTTTTATTTTAATCTAAAAAAACATATTTTAAAAATCTTAAACATTTGATCCATGAATATTGAAAAATCACACTAATAAACACTAGGGGTGCACCGGATAGTACTTTTTGATATCTGTCCGGAGCCGGATATAACTGGATAGTAAAATTAGATATTCGGCCGGAGCCGAATACCTACATGACTCAAACAGCTCGTTTTACTGAAGTTTTTGCAAATCTTCTATGTAACATACCTATATTCATATTATTTTGTTATTACTTTCTTACTTTAAACTCTATCACTGATTGATAAATTAAAATCAACAGCATTTTTTTTTACAGATATGCTTATCATAAACTAATTTTTGTAACATGAGATGGTGTGTGCATATGTATGAGGCCGCTAATTGTAAAGTAGAATGTGGGATAACTCATGCAGAATATATAAACTTATATGTAACTAATGCAAATCTTTCAAAGGGAAAGTTTAATCTTGGTTTTATAGCGTAAATCTCTCTTAAGTACAATCTAAGTTGTATAGTGGGTAGATGTTTGTGTTCATGTATTTTACACCATCAACTTGTCATTAGGCTCGTGTTTTGACATTAAAGTAACGCCATATAAGTGATGACGTTTTATCAGCCATTATTATTACTTTTCAATTTACTAAATGCCCTTGCAAGCCACTTTTATACCCGTGGCTTGTGTAACAAAATACTTGTAGGGGTGTGTCCTGTAGTTCAGCGCTCTAATTGACATTTCTCTCCAAGTAAACAAACTTAGTGTCATCATCTAGTGACCTCTAGACAGTGTCAATATGTCTTAACAATTTGCATCTATTCTGGCTTAAGAATGGTCAATGTCTATATTCTCTATCAATACATTGTCATGGATTAAACAAATAAGAAGTTGGGGGTGTTGAGTCTCTTGAGCCCTCCCTTTAAAGATACCATTGGTCACTGGTCAGTGTCTGTTTGGCTTGTAGTCCTGACTCATAATTGAGACTTAACTCAAAGTAAACAAACTTATTACCCGTCCAATAGTATAAAAGGTGTGGTTTGTGGTCCAGACCCTTGATTGACAACCTATCTCATAATAAACAAACTCATACCAAATTAACCTTATAGAGATTTGGCTTGTAGTCCCGCCCCTAATAAAAATTATACTCCAAGTAAACAAACTCAGTTCCCTCATAAGATGTGACCTCTAGACAGTGTCAACACGTTGACATCTGGCTTAATGTGGTCAGCTGCCTATCTGTGAACTCAATGCTATGGACTAAACAAACAAAAGGAGGTGGGGGTAGCTCATCTCTACCTTTGGAGACATACCCGCACATCTGGACAGATTATCAGCGTGATGTAGTTAAGGAATATGACATGTTTACTAGACCACTCAAATGTCAAGACAAGCCAGTGTGCCAGACATCGCTGCTACGTATGTAATACGAATTTATAATGTAAAGTCTAGTCCCCCCCACCCCAATAACAAACCTAGTTCCCTCGTGTGACCTCTAGAGAGTGCTTACGTCCATTGTATCTGACTTGGGGTCACCTGTCAATCAATGAACTCAATGTGATGGGCTAAACAAATAAAAGGGGGAGGGAGTTGTTCATCTAGAAATATTCCTGGTTACCTTAGAGGTGTGGCTCTTGTAGTCCAGCCCCCCGCCCCAAATAAAGATTAACTACTAAGTAAACAAACTCAGTTCCCTCCAAAGGTGTGACCACTAGAGAGTGTCCATACGCTGACATTAAACCTACGACCATCGTATTTAACTTGTGGTTGCCTACCTATAAAAAACTCAATGTGATGGACTAAAAAAATAAAAGGGGGTGGGAGTTGTTCATCTCTACCTCTGGAGATATACCAGCACAGCTAGACAGACGTCTGGTCAGCATGACGTAGTCAAGGAATGTAACATTTTAACATGTTAACTAACTTACTCAAAGGTCAAGACAAATTGAAAAAAGTGCCAGCCATTGCATCTCTGTATGTAAAGCGCATTTATGATGTAAAGTTTCATCTCTATTTATATTAAGTTATTAACATGCCTTGTCTTTATAATAAACGATGTTTGGTGCATATTTATAATGGCTCTATTTTTAAGCACATTATTTTGTTTTCGTATAAACATTAATACATTCTATAACAGACAGTAATGGAACGAGGTCCACTTTATGCATATTAAATAGGTGTATTTTTTACTATCCGGT
>JAZGLO010005978.1:102500-107112 GCA_036873155.1 Biomphalaria sudanica | reverse complement strand
TTTCCTGGCTGTTTCGGGCAATTTATTGCCTGCTCTAATAACAGGGAAAATCAGAGCACTCATATGGATTAGTCCTAGCATAGAAAATGAGAATAGTTCCTTTATCTTTGTCATAATGAGTATATTATTAGTTTGTGTTTTTGTATTTGTACATTACTGTTTGTATTTATTATTGATATTTTACTTTTAGTCTTTTTTACTGAAGAGTCCCTGAGTTTTATTATTTCACTAGTAAAATCTGAATATTCATTCGCTATATTATACTATAACCTTAAGGCTCTATTTCCTAGTTTATTTATGTTTTCTAGAGTTGAAAGACCCTCAAGAGCGGATGCATTCTAATACTGGTCCAACCAACATTAAATCTAAGAAAATGGAAACAACATTACAAAGAGAAGATTTAACTTAACACATAATGATGATGAAATTTTAAAGCAAACCTTCTAAATAAATACTCAGCAGCAACATTCTCCAACAAGGAGACAAAGAGAAATTGCTTAGTTTAAACCAAGGTGAAAAAACACAACAGATATAGATATAAATAAAAATAGGATCCAAAAACTATTATCCAAACATAAAACCAAATAAAGCATATATGGACCTGATGGTATTCCAGCTAGATTACTCAAAAGAACTAAGCCACAAGCTAGCACCCAGTATTCAAATTGCTTTTGTGGCTGGCATCACTTAATTAGTGATAGTACTGAAGGACTGGAAATTGCTAGTGTCATTCCCCTATTTAAAAGAGAAAATAAATCTGATCCAGGAAACTACATTGCAGTATCAATCACCAGTATCACATGTAAAATACTAGAACACACAATATGTAGCAAAAAAATGGACCTTTTAGACAAATTGTTCACAGTCCATACCAACAATGCCTTAGGAAATTCAGGTCATGTGAATAGGTCTAATAGATGACTTTTCAAAGGGCTTAGATAATCACTAGCAAATAGATTTCATTTTATTAGTCTTATCAATCAAAGGCAGTTGATGTAGAAAATCATGGTCACATGCTTTAAAAGTTAAAACATTTTGGCATCATTGGTTATTGCACAACTGGATTCATGATTTCTTAATAGGAGGGCTCAACAGACTCAACGCCCCCAACTTATTGTTTGTTTTATCCATGATGCTTAATGTATTGATAGACATTGACCATTCTTAAGGCAGAATGGATTTACGCAAATTGTTACGACATATTGACACTGTCTAGAGGTCACTAGATGATGACACTAAGTTTGTTTACTTGGTGAGAAATGTCAATTAGGGTGCTGAACTACAGGACACACCCCTACAAGTATTTTGTTACACAAGCCACGGGTATAAAAGTGGCTTGTAAGGGCCTTTAGTAAATTGGACAGCAATAATAATGGTTGATAAAAAGTCATCACATCAATGGCAATACTTTAATGTCATAACAATGAACAACTCTAAAGCAGTTTGCAATGATTTTAAAATAGTACTGTCACATGGTAAAACAGGCAAAGCTAAAGACTTCTCAATCCCCACTATGACTAATCATCTATGCTCCAAACACCCAGACTTATTCAACGAAATGACTGCATTGAAATCAGCAGTTAATAATTCTGCATCAAGTAATATCACTGCCTGTGCCAGTACGTCTACGAGATCCAGTGATTCGTCAAGCCTCACACACAAGCAGCAACCAGGGATTAAAGAGGTCTTAGACAAAGCTATATTGTGGGATATTAATAGTGATAATGCTAAATATGTTCACTTGGCCATAGCAAAGATGATTGCAACTGACGTGGAACCTTACCAAGTACCAAGTAATTGAGAAACCTGGATTTATTGAACTTTTAATAGATTCTACTTAACCTTTGAGAGATTTTCACTATAAAACCAAGATTGCACTTTATCTTTGAAAGATCTACATTAGTTACACATATTAATATAAGTTTATATATTCTACATGGGTCATCCCAATACTACTTTACACTTGGTGGCCTATACATACACACGCACCATCTCATGTTACAAAGATTAGTTTATGATAAGCATATCTGTTAAAAAAATGCTGTTAATTTTAATTTATCAATCAGTAATAGGGTTTAAAGCAAGAAAGTAAATCAAAGATAAAAAATATGAATATAGGTATGTTATTTAGAAGAATTGCAAAATCTTCAGTAAAACGATCTGTTTAAGTCATGTAGGTATTCGGCTCGGCTGAATATCAAATTTTCCAGTCATATCCTGCTCCGGCCGAATATCAAAAAAGTACTATCCAGTGCACTCCTAATATAGAGACACATTTTTAAATCCGAGACCACTAGCACCGTCCTATGCTTCTGATGAACTTGGAAGTATGTCCCAACTGTAGAGCTTTATTTCCATTTGCTTGTTAGTGAAAAAAAAATGGGCTTCAATTGAGATAGATATCCACCGAAGGGGATAGACTACACCCTTTGCAAGTCTGCATTTAACATTACTAATTTCAGGATCTGAGTCCACCCAGCTCTAATGGGTACCTAACATTAGTTGGGGAAAAGTAAAGTCAGTTAGTCCTTGTGCTGGCCACGACACCCTCGTTAATGGAAGGCCACAGAAACAGATGACCTTTTCATCCTCTGCCCTATAGACCGCTAGGTCTGAGAGATGAATCTTACTTTACGTTTTTATTTAACATTATTTAGCCCTCATCAAAAAAAAAAAGGAATAGGGCATGGCCCATGGTGGTACAAATTAGAAGCAGATGACAAGCAGATTGGGAAATGAGGACTGTTAGGGTTAAAAAAAAGAGCCTCTATCAGAAACGAGTAAAGTAAATGTGGGCATTTATAACAAGTATTCTCTTCAAGTCAAAACTCGGTCTCTGTTTAGATAGTACTAACTTATTAGGTAAATATGTAAACCAAAGAGTAACTCACAATGAATGTCTCCATCTTCTTGTTCATTCTGACAAAAACAGAATCTTCATACCAAAATGTCAATCCATCAAACTTTTCATGGGCCATAAAGTCAGTCCTATTAATAACACATTTTATTCGTTTCTTGCATTGCATTGTTTCTGTGCTTACTGACATCTGTAAAGCTAAAAATGTTATATAAATATATATCATAAGAAAATTGTTTTAATAAAAATATAGGAAGTAACAGGCGAAATGCAATTAATAAATATATATATATATATATAAAAGGGATTTATTAATTAAGTAGATAATTAATTCTGGCATTTTAATGTGTTTGAAGATTGTATTATATATTATTATCCATGTTTTCGTCTAAATGTTTTGGTTACTAATGTGAAAAAAAACCAAACTGCTATGGTTTGTTAGAGTGGAACTTCAAAACAAAATGTCTACAGCGCCATTGTTTTTTGTTTACATTTTGCTATGTACAGACAGATGGTTTATAATTGTCTTTTTTACATTGATCTTTACAGAAAAATGGCTTTGGCCTTTCCTCAAAGGGCATCACTTGCTTTCTTCACTTAAGCAAGCAATTTAATGTTATGTGTTTACTGTCCCATTGTAGAGTGTTTCATTCCTCTTCACTACTTATTATTAGTATTAAAAGCTACTGAAGATTGACAACAAAGCACAAGACAGGAACAAACACCATGGCAGAGAGATGGCAATGGGAGAAGAAGAAGAAACAAAAGATTTCTGTTCTGGAAAATTAGCTAATAATGTTGTCACATTCTTCACAGTCAACCTTTATGATGGTTTCACCTGCCAAGTAACCCCACTGTGGCTAGCTGTCAGAGGAATTTCCAGTCACAACAGGAGTCAAACAGGTATGTCTTCTTTCACCACTCCTGTTCCTTCTAGTATTGGATTGGGTCACAAAAGAAGCCTACTCTAACGCAGGGAAAGGAATCCAATAAACTCTCACACAAAAGCTGGAAGATCTGGAATTCGCTGATGACATAGCCCTATTATCACACAGACTACAGGATATGAAAGAAAATGTCACAGCTTTAAGCGAAGTAGGAAAAAGAGTAGGCCTCAAATAAACCAACAAAAAACTAAAATACTTAAAATAAACAATAAACAAATTGGAGACATAGTACTAAATTCTCAGACAATAGACCAGCAATCTATTAGGTTGTCTCTGTTGTCGTTTTTCTTTTAATCTACCTTATATATCCTTACATCTGTTTCTTTATTTTTCTCTGCTAATCCTTTGCAGTTTGTTCATAACTTTGTCATATCTCTATACACTTCTTTAATGTAAGATCATCATAATCATGATTCAAAAATTTCTTCAATAAATTTGTGGGTCATTCACGTCTTCATTCTCACCGTACTGTAATTGCTTACAAATCTCTTGGGCCTGAGGTCCAGCACAATGTAGTATTATTGCTTTTTGTATGATTTTAGGTTTTTCTTCTGCTCCTATAGTACCTATACTATTGCCAATAGAAATAGTTCGACTTGTCTTGTTCACTTACATTACCATCTATCACGTTTGTCGTTTAATTCTGTTGGTGGTTTAAGTTGAACATCTGCCATCTTCAATGCACACTTTACTTTAGTATTAAGTATATCTACTATTTACTAATATTACTATATCTAGACTAGACTAGACTAGATCTAGAATAAGGAAATTTAAAATTAATATATAAGAAAAAGAACTTCGAGCCATC
>JAZGLO010005978.1:0-97500 GCA_036873155.1 Biomphalaria sudanica | reverse complement strand
ATGTATTGTAATAACTTAAGTGAGGCAACTCAATGAGGCACATGTATCTTTATTTTCATGACATCACAAGTTCATAAAACATCATCTTTCTTAGGGCACAGTCTTTTCACTTCGGCTCTCAACTTGGGCGGAAATCGTTCTCTTTCTAATGTTGACATCCTTTTCAGTCTAGTCTATCACAGTGAGCACCTTCTAGCACTTGCCTGGATGGCGATGCGCATGGCAGAGTTATAACAGTATGTTATTTTATATTTTATTTGATTTGACATACTGAGGTCCTAAATCTGTAAAAAAAAGAATATGACCAACTTCAAATCAGCCAACACGCTTTTCTTCATTTTATTTTCTTCTGTGTCAAACCAACCACATTAAGACTGTATTATTAATGTTAACTGTTGTTTTGTTTAAATTCGTTTTAATACTTTGTTATAATAATAATAATGGCAATGTCTTTGATTCAGATGATTAAGGATGAGTGCAGTTTTTCACATGACTAAGCAAGCCCCGTTGCGACCTGCATATTTTCCCGAATTTTTCGCAGACAAAGCCGTTGTTTGCTGGCGGTCTGTTTTAAGTTTTCTGTCCGTCTTCTGCGCCTGTCTTCAATAATGGCTTTTCTTTGTGTCTCAAATTTGTTATCCCGCAGTCTTTGTGAGAGCTCTCCAACTGTCTCTCTCGGAGGCCATCTGCTGGCAGCAACCTTTCTCTATGCCAGTAACGGTGAAAGGGCGCCTGAATTGAACTGTATAGAGGTTACGGGGGAGGGGGCATGTCTGTAAAGCCGTCCTCCTTTCAAGCTCGCCAAAGACGATCGCCTTAGCCTTGTGATCGTCCCTCATGCGAAAAAGGTGTTCGACCAAGAGCAGCTGTTTAATGGTAATTTAATTAAGCTTCTATACTGTCCACTATACTGCCCACTATACTGCCCCCACCGGCCTCCAAAAAACAACATTTTTATTTGTAACGTTTTGCCAGCGCATTCCCTTGACGAAAGCGGTAGAGAAGCCTTAAATGCCTTCGATAGATATATATCTAATATCTTATCTTATATAATACAGACGTTTCTTCAGAAAAAAAGATGATTACGTCCTACGCGTCATGCATTCAGTCATGCATATTAACCAATGACTTAAATTCTGTCAAGTCACTGTTTTTTCTGGCTAGCTCAGGCAACTTATTTCATGCTCTAATAGCACTAGGGAAGAAGATGTATTTGTACAAATTTGTCCTAGCATATGGGGCGAGGAATGTGCCTTTGTTTTTGTGTCTTTCAGAGTATTTGATTAAATTTTGTTTTTGTATTTGAAGATTATGGTTCAGTGTTTTATGTATAATTGCTACTTTACTTTTGAGTCTTCTGTCCTGAAGGCTTTCTTAATTTAGTGTTTTTACTAATGGTGTTACTCTAGTCAAATGTGAATATTCCTTTGTTATGAATCTCACTGCTCTATTTTGTGTTTGTTCTAGTTTCTGAATGTTTTCTTGAGTTGAGAGGTCCCAAACAGAGGATGCATATTCTATTATTGGTCTAACCAAGGTTAAATCACAGAGCCATAAAAAGTTTGATGAGAACCACTGCACTATAAAAATCGATTGCTGTTGCGTGATACTAAGCCTAGATACTAAGGCCCTAAGTATTATCATTCAAATTAGCACTTACCTAGATCTACTATTGTTATGAATTTATGTGTCCTTTTAATCAGAGCCGGTCTTAGGTCGATTCGACCGATTGCCTAGACCCCTCTATTTTAAAATTTAGCATAGCACTATCAGTGCATGTCTCTTGTGACAGTCCAAGATGTAGAAGTGAAAGGGTTAACAAATTTAGTGTATCGTATGAATGACGTAGTAAAGTAATTAAAAGTTCCCCCTTTCCGACCTTGTGGTCTATAGGGCAGATGATGCAAAGTTCATCTGATTCTGTGGCCCACTTTACTTTTCCCCAACTAACGTCAGGTACCCATTAGAGCATGGTGGACTCAGAGGCGCCCGAAGATCGTGATGTTAAAAATCCCAGTCTTCAGCAGGATTCGAACCCCGTACCCCGGTTCGGTAGCCACCGCACATTCGTAGCTCTAATAAATCCCACTGGAGCTTTTTACGTTTATGCTCCTCTAACACTTTTCATTAATGATACCTGCTGATAGGTGCAGTATTTCACGTGACCCTGCCGTGACCTGCATATTTGCCACATTAGGTGTAGACAAAGTAGTTCTAGGTAAGAACTTTCGACGTCAACACTTTTTTTTGGGCTTCAAATGCGTGTCGCGCGACCTTCGTGAGATCTCTCCAGATGTTTTCTTAGAAGCCAATTTATGACGTCTGCTTTCCCTAATGCTAGTGAGAGCTAAATGTCGCGCGAGTTAACGCCTCCTGACACCTCTATTACAAAAGAAAGATCGCCTGCGGTCATCCCAACTACGGGATATGTGTCAGACTCAGTGTAGCTGCAGAACAGTTATGCTCAAACTAATTCGACCAGTGGGCCATTTTAACTTTCGACTTTCGACACGCTTGATGCCAACAAAAAGGTAAAAAAAAATGAAATCAAAATTCACCTGAAACTATTTGGAACTATTGGATCAAGTATTTACATTAATTAATTAATGGGATATTTAAAGTCTATCATTTTTACGCGTCTTAAAATGGCTTCATTTCTCTAGTTTAAAATGTGAGTAACAGTGTAGATACCTTTACCACCAACTTATTTTCTTGTCTCTTTTTTTGTGGTAAATATTCCCTCCAATCTCTAGACGTAGTTTAATCATTCTTTTATACTCGGCTCAAACCATGACCGCCTTCATATTTGTTCCATAGTGTTGTTGTTTTTTAAACAGACATACGTTTTCTATACAAAACAAATATGTTGGCTTATTATCATGTTCCACACACAAAAGATCCATTTCCTTTTCCTGGTAGTTTCTACATTGAGAGTTCCATTTCACAAGCTCATACTCGTTAAAGGTCATGGTGACCAATTCACCAGAGAAACAAGGTCAGGGCCCTGACGTAAGTAAAAATTCATTTTCAACTTTTTTTGAAGGGTGGAGGATTTTCTACTTTTTGTGCCGACATTTCGGTGGGCCGGATGGAACCACGTCGGGGGCCGGTTCTGGCCCGCAGGCCGTACTTTGGGCATCACTGCTGAAGAACATTGTCCACACTAGCGTCCTTGTTATTTATTAGTTTGTCGTGCTAGCGTATACAAAATATTGAGTGCAGACACCTTTGATGGAAGCTTTAGAGGAGGTTTATATGCCACGCCTTAAAGCCATACAAGAGTGTGGTGAGGATCTCTGTTGTCTATAAAGAAGTCTCGTCCTATTATTAAAGTGTCATATGACAGCATTATGACATGAGGTCAAACTAATGCTAGAACTAATAGCACACCACCTTCACCTATCCCTTAGTCTCACAGACTGTTGGGGGGCACCACAGATGATCTGTTGACTATCTTTATTTATTTCTTTTATGTTTTTGCCTTGATTAGAATCTCTATTTTATGACAGGCTGATCCATTCTGTACTATTACTGCCTCTTCTTATAAAGGTTTTTATTTGCGAACACCGAGGACCATAACAAATGGCCACACAGCTTTAGAGAGGTTTTTTTTTTGTTTGATTGCTGTCAGCAACTGACTGTGTGATCCTGTTTCTAATCTATTCAGTTGGGGTACACATTTTTGTACCTAGCATTCTTCTTGCTTGCTTGCTTAATCCTGTGCACTCCCAGGGGAGCATAGGGCCGCAACCACACCTCTCCACCGAACTCGGTTCTGAGCAGCTTTCTTCATCTACTCCCATGTCATTCCAGTGCCCTCAGCGTCACTGACGACTGACCTCTTCCAGGTTTGCTTGGGTCTGCCCACATTCCTCTTTCCTTGTGGGTTCCATTCAAGTGCTTGCCTTGCAACATTGGTTGCTGGTTTTCGCAGGGTGTGTCTTATCCAGCTCCATTTTCGTTTTGTGATGTCTTGGGCTATGAGCTTTTGTCTAGTTCTCTCCCACAAATCAATAGTAGTTATCTTTTCTGGCCACCTAATTCCTAATATCCGGCGTAGGCATGTGTTAACAAAAGTCTGGAGCTTTTCCTTATTTGTTTTAGTGTCTCTCCAAGTTTCTGAACCGTATAGAAGGACAGACTTAATGTTTGTATTATAGATTCGTATCTTGTTGTGTAGAGATAATGCCTTAGAGCGCCAGAAAGTTTGAAGAGTTAAATAGGAAAACCTAGCTTTATTGATCCGAATTAGTGTATCATCATCAGCTCCGCCGTCTTTACCAACTCTACTTCCCAGATATGTGAAGTGGTCCGTATCAAGGATATTCTCTCCCTGTAGCATGATTGGGTTCTCTTGTCTGGTGTTGATCCTCATGACTTCTGTTTTCTTCTCTAGAATCTTAATTCAATTTTTAGGATCCTCTCTCTAAGGAGTACTATTATATTTCTGTTAAAAAAATTTAAGACTAAAAAATGAAATCATAAAAGGAATATTTTATTGTATAAAAAATATGTATTATTTTGATCAAAGGTAGACACAAAAAATAGAAATAAAGTTCCTACAAACAAGAATTCTCCAACACTAAAGTAATGATGAAAGTAGAAGATCAGTACCTAAACATTTCTTGAGCCTGAGTGTAAAATTCTACATAAAAAAAACTTCTATTCAGATATGTTAAAAAATTATTTCACTATATTAAAGCAACATTACATATAAACAAGTGTTTATAATTGAAAAATCTATCGCAAAATAAATGTCAGCAAACTGTAAAGAGAAAGTGACCCAAGGACATCAGTGGCGACCACAAAAAGTTAAGTCAACACAGATAGATCAGACCATAACGTCTAGTTCAGATTTGGGACATAGCCATCATAAAGTCACGAGAAACACTTTCTCTCTACAGCCAAGCACTTTATTTCACAGTTGTCTTTCCGCGAGTCTTTTTTTTTATATTAAATTTAACTCGATAGGTGGCGCTAGAATGGCATGTTTCATTCCAGTGACATATATTCATCTAATAAAACTTCATACATTTTTTTACTTAATAATACTCTTTTTAGCGGCCCCCGAAAGGGGAAAAGACGCTATTAGTTTTGTGCGAAATGTCTGTCCGTCCGTCCTGCTTAGATCTCGTAAACTACAACGGCTACTTTTTTTTTCTGAAAGCGAAAACATCTAATTTTTTTAATCAGTTATGCAAGCAGTTTTTTAAAGAGAAAAAGCTAATTAGTATGCATTATAAGTTAGACCTAAGTTAAAACGAATAGTAATCTTGTAAATGTCATTTTCGTAAACAAATTTATATTGTGTCCATTTGTTTTCATTTTGTGCATTCCAATAAGAGATTGATCCTTTTCAAAACAATTACATTTATAATGAGACTTCAGTTAGGCCAGGAGAGGCGCGGTAGCTAAGCGGTAAAGCGCTTGGCTTCCGAATCGGGGGCCCCGGGTTCGAATCCTGGTGAAGACTGGGATTTTCAACTTCGGAATCCTTAGGCGCCTCTGAGTCCACCCAGCTCCAATGGGTACCTGACATTAGTTGGGGAAAAGTAAAGGCGGTTGGTCGTTGTGCTGGCTACATGACACCCTCGTTAACCGTAGGTCACAAAAAAACAGATGAACTTTACATCATCTGCCCTATAGACCACAAGGTCTGAAAATGGGAATTAGTTAGGCCAGGTTCACATCTAACTTTGCATTCACTTGCACCTATCCTTTGATCTGCTGTACCGTTGGGGCACTACACAAGATCTGTCAACCTTCTTTCTCCATTCTTATCTCTCATTTGTCTTTGATATAATTTTATTTGGATGTTCTTTCTGAAAATATTGAAGCCTGCTTGGGTGGACCACTTCGGGGGCCGATTTTGATGTGGAAACACAAACTCTCTTTGTAATCTTGTTTTTTTTTTGTTCTACACTTGTTTCATGACAGTAAACTTAACAACTCCCACAAGCTTCTCACAATAAATCTGTCATCAGTTTATTACAAGTCATAGAGAAGAACTGTACTATACAATTTACAATACTCAAATATAACTTTGAGTAAAAAATATAATTTAAAGTAAAGTTAACAAACTGAACAGCGCAATTACTGTTTGAAAGGTATTATTATACAACAAATATGTATTTTTAGATTGTGAATGAAATGTGGCTTTAAAAAGTCGGATGGCTGCCTGGTCGTGCGGTTTGCTAGCTGGACTGTTGTTTGGAAATATCGATGGTCCCAGGTTCAAACCCTGCCCACTCCCATCCCCCGTCGTCTTGCTGGAGGTTTGGACTAGGAAGAAAACTATCTTCAACTGTGAAGGAACATCCGAAACATGTCAAACATTTTACAAAGAAACAGTTGAAGATATTAGTATAATGAGGTAATTAAATCCTGATTTAGACTGGGATTTTTACTTTTGGGATCTTTAGGGTGCCTCTAAGTCCATCGAGCTCTGATGAGTACCTGACATTAGTTTGGGAAAAGTAAAGGTGGTTATTTGTTTTACTGGCCACATGACACCCTTGTTAGCAGTGGTCCACAGACAGAGAAAACTTTTACATCGTCTGCCCCGTACATTGCTTGGTCTGAAAGGAGGAGGTAATTGAAGGATTAGGAAGGGGAAGGAACTGGCCAATGAGAAGGGGCGAGGGAGGCAGAGTGAGACCACTATTTCATAACATCAGATTTGAGGGAATTGTGCTGGCCTCACAAGCATCTAATCAACTCAAAATTCTTTAGTGCTGCATATTATTATCGAATTCCATAATTAAATGTCTGAACGTAACCATCTAAGAAGTTACACTGCAAAGACTTTCTTCTAAGCCAGTAATAGTAGACCTACAATAGTTCCATACAAAAGATGTATTGTAAGACTATAAGACGGACGTGAGCTGTGGTTGGTCTAAATTATAGATAAATTAAGATACTATATATTTAATTGCCATGTCCAATAACATTTAGAACTAACAGAACTCTAAAGCAACTCTTCAGATTTGTAGTCTTTATCTGATCGTTCATTTTCGTAATTACAAAAATATTCCCAAAATGACTTACGAAATTATTTAACCGAGCGAGGCTCGGCCACCTGATATTTATTATCAAGTTTTCTTAGAGTTTTTTCTTTTGTAGTAATGAAATGCAATAGACCACAACATTTAAACTGAGGAGAACAAATTGATTAGCAAATGTACAGATTCACTACAGACGTCTACACTTACAAGAACTTGATTACAAAGCACTGAATGACTTTTTAAACTGATAGTTGAAACAAACACCTAACAATCATGATGCTTGTTTATCTTTTGTCATCCCTGTCATGGGGTTATTAAAAACACAAAGTTTATTATGCTAGATCAGGGGCAGGCAACTACAGAAAAAACTGCCAACCAAACCAATTATTTATTGTATAATAGTCACAACTCTTACAGTGTTATTGACTGGTTGACAGGCCAATGTGTAACTGTTTATACTGACTGAGTAGAGAGATGTCATTAGCGTGCAGAGCCTGACCTGTAACGTGACTTAATGAGTCATTAAACTTTCCTGACGGCTTCAAAGCATGTCGTCTGCTAATGTTTGAACGTTGACAGAACAGCAGAAGGAATAACTCTTGTTTTGTTTTTGTTTGACTCTTTTTCTCCTAGCCAGCATTACTTCAAAACAAAAAAATGATTACATCTAATATTCCCGTGCGTGGTGGGGGATGGCTGAGGGCAGGGTTTAAACCCAAAACCGTCAGATTAGACAAGTGAGACTAAATGTAAAAAGTTGAACTAAAACAAAGGTTCAACTAACTCGAGCATGGATATAAACTCAAGCCCTTTAGATAGAGGGGTGAACTGGTTGACCACAGATCCCACTTTTAACAAAGCAAGTGAGACTAAATGTAAAAGTTGAACTAAAACAAAGGTTCAACTAACTCGAACATGGATATAAACTCAAGCCCCTTAGATAGTGGTGAACTGGTTGACCGAAGATCCCACTTTTAACAAAGCAGTTAGAGATGTTGTTACACAAGTATAAGAAAAATTTGTCAAAAAAAAAGGAGTTTAAATTAATTAAATGAATAATTAATGGAAGAGCTAGAGAGAAAGAAAAGAAGTGATTGTTTGTATTCATTTGTCCTATTGACGGTTTATTCTTACTCTGGCCTCTGTCTCAATGTCAGAAGTATTAGACAGGAGTTAGAATGCTACCACGTGTATGAGATTAAAAATCTTGATCATTGCTTTACTTTGTGTTAAATTTAGCATCAATGTAAAAAAGAAAATAAAAAAAATAAATAAAAAAAAAAAACTTTTTCATCTTTAAAGTATCTGCCTACCCCTGTTCTAGAATGTACTTTTAAAGAAATATTTCTGTTTAGGTCTCGAAGGCATGGCACACGCTTCAGCCCCACACTCTGCAGCACTATGATCTTCAACCTCCACTTTGCCTTCAATGCCCAGAGCCTTCAGAACTTGATCCTTGGATCAAAATGCTCCCCTGGAGTTTCTTGTCTAATTGCCATCTGGAGAGAAAAGTGAAAAAAAATTGAAGGCTTTGTAGTCTTTACAAGAAACAATTTGATGGACTTTGAAAAATAATTGAAAAGATTTTGCTATCTGTGGATAAAGTGAGATTATCTAAAGGGCTTTGCCATTTGAGGATAAAGTGAGATACAGTAGAACGTCGTTTATCCGAACGTTTATTATCCGGAGCGTCAAATATCCGGACCAGTTTTTTTTTTTTTTTTTTTATCAACCACATGTACTGTGATGCACATATACTGTATGAATACGAAAAATAAGTGATTATTTTCCACAATAAAGGTAAAATTGCGACATTTGTCGCCTATTTTGCTCGTTCTTCACGCACGTGTCCCGCATGTGATGATTTTCAATATTCGTATAGTGTCCGGTTGCATATACTACATGGATCGCTTCGGTTTTCGGTTATCCGAACAATCGCGTATCCGAACGGTGTCCGGTCCCAAATGAGTCGGATAAACGACGTTCTACTGTAATTTAAAAGACTTTGCCATCTGTGGATAAAGTGAGATGTTTTGTCATCTGTGGGTAAAGGGAGATAATTTCTAAGATGCTGCTGTCCATAAAAAAAAGTGAGATAAAAGACTTTGCTCTATGGGGTTTTGTGTTTCTAAATTGGTATTCACAAAAGTGAATAGTTTTTAAATGAACCACATAACTTAACCACACAAACATACTACATTGAGAAACACACACTAATAATAATGGAGAGAGGTTAACATTATTTAGAGGCCAAAGTTGCACTATTCATAACTGGAACTATACCTTTATTCACATTTTTTAGGTCAATCAGAAGTTTTTACTGACTGGTCTCTGGGTTACCCTAAATCAGTGGTTCTCAAACATTTTTGTCTCAAAGACACTCACAAGAGGAGCTTCCGTCACTAATGCCCTGCTTCTCTAATGATTGCAAAGAGTATGGCCTAACCATTAGCACAAAGAAAAATAATGTTTTTGGACCACCTGCTGCAGCACCACCATCTATCCTCATTGACGATAACAAGCTTGATTCCGTAAACGAATTCTGCTTGTAAAATGTTTGTTTTACATGTTTCGGATGTTCCTTCAGAGTTGAAGATAGTTTACTTCCTAGTCCAAACCTCCCGCAGGACGACGTGGGATGGGAGCGGGCAGGGTTTGAACCCGGGACCATCGATAAATCTGAACGACAGTCCAGTGTGCAAACCGCACGACGAGGCAGCCATCTCGACCAGGCAATTCAAGGTGATCTGTCATTAGAAGAGGATATCAAAAACGCATAGAGAAGGCCGCATCAACCTTCGCTAGACTCCGACCAAGAGTTTGGGAAAACCAGAAGCTCACCACAGCGACCAAAATGGAGGTCTACAAGGCTTGCGTTCTTAGCACGCCACTGTACGGCAGTGAGTCGTGGGAAACCTACACAAAGCAAGAGATGAAACTAAACTACTTCCATAAGCGCTGCCTTTGAAGGGATTAAAAAAAAAGAGTGTGTAATACTGAGATCCTGGCTTTCCCAGAATCTTTACGGTCCTCAGGCAACGCCGCTTGCGCTGGCTCGGATATGTTCGCCGGATGGAGGACAATCGCATAAAAAAAATCATTCTGTATGGGCAACTTGCGTCTGGCTCAAGAAAAACTGCCCCAACCTCCGTTCTCCGTTACGTTGATGTGATAAATTTTAAAAAATCATTCTGTACGGGCAACTTGCGTCTGGCTCAAGAAAAACTGCCCCAACCTCCGTTCTCGGTTACGTTGATGTGATAAAAAGGGATTTCGAATCAGTGCACATTGATACTGACCACTGGGAAGAGATAGCCTTAGATCGCACTAGTTGGAGAGACGGTGAACAAGAAAGCTATTTACAGCGAGAAAACATGGGCCTCGATTTTGAAGAAAAGCGTGCCACAAGGAAAATGGCCAGATACTCTACCACCAAAGCGAAAGCCACATTAAGGTGCAAAATATGTGGACGTGAGTGTCTCTTCAAAATAGGGCTCCTCAACCATTTGAAAAAAAGTGTTTGAGATGAACCATAGTCGTTTCATCAATTTAAAGGAGGCCAATGAGAGGCTGTATATAAATAATTAGAGTAGATCTCGTTAGAAATCTAGATCTCGATCTCCAATTATTTCTTGACTCGTTCGTCGCGATCTTCCTTTATCAATCGAAACACGACCATTAATACTTCATATTATAACATCATAGCCCAAACCTTTACTGAAATGGGGTCGGGCAGGGATCTAGGAAGTGAGCTTAAAGGGACAGCGTGGATCGCATACCACACAACCAGAAAACCATTATTCAGGTGTATTCTTTGTATTATAGGGACTAAGCTAGATCTCTAAAGTAAAAAAAAAACACTTCATTTTTATTAGTAAATAATTTAGATCCAAAACAAAAGAAGTTCTGTGACAAGTGTTAGAGTCATTACAATAAGAAAAGGACTCGCTGTTATAAACTTTAAGGCGATTTAGGAGATTTTTTTTATATTTTTGTGTTAATATATATATATATATATATATATATATATATATATATATATATATATATATATATATATATATATATATATATATATATATATATATATATATATATATATATATATATATATATTATAAACGCTTATCTACCATGGGCGGACATTGTTAGCCAACTTTGAGTTTGTGCGAATCCTTTAGTAATCTTGTCATATGGACTATTATTCAAAGATTATTCAATTTTCATTTAAGAATAATAATTTCGATTCTTTGTTTTCTTTTTTTTAAATTTAAATATTATATAAAACGCAGTCAAAATTGTATAGAATAGATCAGAGGTACCGAAATTGCGCTGCCCATTAGTTTTCTCATGTAACATTAGTCACGAAAATGTCATTTACCTATTTTAAGTACTAGCTTGCCAGATTTATAAGGCCAAATTTTTATTTACGATACTCACACATGCAAGTTTATAGAGAAGAGGAAACTGTGCCTCATATTCTGTTTTACTGCCCCAGACTTGCTGATCTCCGTCTCGACAGGTCTGGGAAACCCAAAATTCTCAACCTGTATGGCGACATTTATGCACTACGCAAGACAGCAGGGTTTCTGTCCAGGGCTTTTGCAAGAGAGGATTTGAGCCTCTCAAGCCCTCACTCTAATGAAGTTTGATGATGATGATAATGATGATATGGTCAAGATTAGAAATATAACGTCTTATACACCTTTAATTTTTCAATCAACATCTTTACAATATTTAATAAAAAGCTAACATAATTGCTAAATTCATTTTGTTTTAATTCTATCTATCAATATCAAGTATGTGAGCTTAGTGGCTCAGTGGTAAAGCGCTTGGCTTTCGAACCCAGAGGTCCTTGTTCGAATCTATGTGAAGCAAAGATAGCTTTCAACTTTAACACATTCACATAAAAGCATAGTTCATTCATTTCATATTTAAATCAAATTCACCTTTAAATTTGTTTTTCTAAAGTATTTTTCGTTTGCTATAGCTGCGACTTTGCCCAAAAGCTCAATGTCGTGCTTTTCTGACATAAGACACTGCCGAAATGTCACTGATGCACAGAACAGAAAACTAAGTCTTAATTAGGTCGATCAGCTATTTTTAGCTCCATTCATAATGTATATTCACGCATTTGCTTAACTTATAACACACTTCTAATACACTATATTAGTTACTATATCAATGATGCGCAAATTAAGACCCGCGGGCCATTTGTAATATCAGAATAGTTCTTTTATAAAATCATGGAAAGAGAGTAATGAATACATATACAACATGAAGTTTAGTTTATTCTAGTTTAACTATGTTTCATATTATGTTTACTCGTAGCTAAAATATAGTCATACAATTTTATAACATTTGCATTCTCATTACCCATTGCAAGAAAGATCAAATTAGATACAATGATGACATATCTGCTCATTTCTCTATAAAGAATGGTGTCAAGCAGGATTGTGTGCTTTCTTGGACACTCTTTGCAATGCGGCATCTATTTTAAGTTCTGAACAGACGCCAGCATATTTAACAATCAGCGTGCTATAATAAAAATACGATTACTACTTGTTTGGAAAATGGTCAAAGGGAAGTAATTCAATTTATGTTACCTATATAATACCGGGTGCGATATTCTAGCCATTACGCAATGTGTGCGTGTGTGTGCGTGTGTGTGTGTTTAAAAGGAGGAAATGATGTTTTACGATTGCTAGCGATGAATATTTGTAATAAATACTTGAAATTTAATGTAGATGTAATTAACGAGTTTCAAAATGCAATACATTGAAGGATATTGTTTTGTTGCTTGTCTGTAAATAGAGACTAGATTATTACTGTATATTTATTATATACTATTGTAACGAATCTCCGCTATCCAGGCTCTCAATAAACTGCACCACAGAGAAGAACGAACTTAAAAGAACCTCACAACTCAGGGCTCCAAAGTATCAGTCAGTTTAATTGCAAATACATCACAATTGCAACAACATTAACACTGACTGTACAAAAACCTTGTCTCTGCTCCGCACTGACTTCACACACCGTGCTGGTTCTGACTTCGCCTCGTACTGGTCACATGGCGAGGTAACGTGAAGTGTCTTGACTCTAACACACTCGCTCTCATATAGGGTCTCTACTGGCCTTCTAGAATCGTCGTTTGACCTTTCGCTTGATTACATTTGCAGTGACTTACTTGCGTAATATTTACGACACATGTCCTAGCTGAACTGGCATGTACTGTCACTGTTCTCGTCCTGGGATGGACTGAGTCGATATGGGTAGTCTAAAACAAACACAGCACTACCCCTATCTGTCTCACTACCTTGATTATAACACTATTATATATCTGGATTCATGTTCTTTAAATATTATTTTATTAATAAATATTTGAGTGTAAGATTTCAAGAGTTTTTAATAAAAATGATAACCAGTGTAATAAGGCTTGTATGCATCTCGGCTGAATAGCTATATGAAGAAGATAGCATCCTACTAGCACACGCCGAGCATAAGTCTGCATCAAGGAATGGCCTGGCCTGTCTATGACAGAGATAATAGTTAATGCTACTACGCTCTTGCGCACGCTCCATTGGCTTCCCGTGAAAGTGAGAATCGATTACAAGGTCGCCACACTTTGTCATCAGTGTATATATAACAATGAGATGCCCTTGTACCTTAGAGAACTGATTACTCCATATGTCCCCCAGAGAACCCTGCGCTCAATGGACTCAATACTTTTAGTGGTGCCACGTTTCTCCCTCAAAAGCTACGGCCTGCGGGCTTTTTCAGTGCACGGATCAAAGGTTTGGAACTCACTCCCCATTGATCTCAGACAGACAACATGCTACACCACTTTTAAGAAAGAACATTAAGACCTACTTGTTTAAAACTTTCTTAGATTAGTTTCGAACTTCTGCTGTCGTGTTTGTGTTTGTAATGTTACAAGAGCGCCTTGAGGCTACATAACTGTGTCAATTGTGTGCTCTATAATTAAAATTATTATTATTATTATTATTATTATTATTATTATTGTTACAAAAAAGGTGGAGAGACAGTTGCCTAATTATGTGTGGTACTCCAACGTTCCAACAGATTATGCAATAAATGAAATTGAGAAAAAACAATTATAGCAAATTAAATAGTCTCTTATTTCGAGAAGAATGAAAAATGCAAAATATTGAATAGTTACAAATACGAGCAGTCAATGGTTTGTATAGCATTCATATATTCCTATATTGTGAAACGGCACCAAGAAAAAATTATCTATTTCAAAAAACATAAGAATCGGTAAGATTATTTTAATAGATAAATTGTCTGTCATTTTGACTGTAATGGCGTTAAGAGAGAGAATTTTTATATATAATGTAAAGCAGATAGTTAGGCGTATGTATGTATTTATTTTTATGCATGTCCCGCAAAGAAATCAAAAGCATTTAATTAGTCTTGATAAAAATTGTCATAAATATTCTTTGATTTTGGCGGAGCCCGTAGTTTATGTTTAACGTTCCACCCAGTACCGCAAAGCCCTATAAATAGAAAAAATAACTAAATGTATCTCCATTAAAGCAAAGTGTCAAAGTACCTCTAGGTCAAAAGATTAGAGAATTCTAGAATGGTATCTCTGGCTATATTCTCTTTGGCATTTTACAACTCGCGAGACAATATATTCCTTTTACAACTTCTTGTGTGACTAAAGAGGCCATTCCTTGATTCCAGTGCCCCTTTTTCCTAGCTATATAAAAAAAAGGGCAGGTCATATGTTTCTGTGGCAATCGGTTAACGAGGGTGTTATGTGGCCACCACAACGACCAACCGCCTTTACTTTTCCCCAACTAATGTCAGGTACCCATTAGAGCTGGATGGACTCAGAGGCGCCCGAGATCCCGAAATTAAAAATCCCTGTGTTTCGAGAATTTTTTTTCTATACAAATAAACATTAACAAAACAAAAAAAAAACTAAATTCAATCACTATGTGTATTAATTGAAAAAAGCAATATATTTTCGAATCACGAAACATAAATGCTGAAATAAGAACAAACGTTGTTTTTTTATCCCTCAATTTTAATACATTAATTTAAAGTAAAATGATGTTACAATCAATAAAAAAAAATACTTTCTAATCTTTTTCTCTTATTTTCATCTCAGAATATAAGACACTCTCCTGTTCGCCAGTTAAAGCTCTCCAAGTTACGCTTTTGCCACTTTCTTTACTTCTCCATCGACCGTTTAGGTTAACATGGTGGCATGATTTGTACCACCAGGCTCCAGAGACTGTCCATGCACAATTAATCGACGAGTTGTCGTTATCCTGATCATAAGTACTAAAGTGCGCGTTATTGTGATATGATAAACTGTCACCAGCATTTCCTGAATAGGCTCCTATCTTTAATTGGTACTTCTCTTTTTCACTCAGTATTTGAAAATTAGAGTATTGCGCATAATAGAAATCGTTATATTTCAAATCAACTCTTAAATCATATTTTCCAGTGGAAGTTAAATTAAATATGTAATCGTTGCCCAGATAAAAAAAACAACACAATATTAACTTAAACATGCGATGAATTTTATTCGACATAAATAATAACATTCAATTTAGAGACTGATGTAATAGTTATAAAGATGTGCCGATCCTCAGTCCTATTTTACTTCTTTCACCTCTGCACCTTAATTGTAATAAGCATCGCAGTTAATAGATAATTGATAATATTATATAATTGTTATCTCTATAATATATGTATTGTATTAATTAGGGTAAGGGTTAATAATAATAAGGATTGACTTAGAGTGAGAAGTTTAGTGAGGAAGGCAGTATTTCCCGTGGTATTTTTTATACCATGCTAATATGGTTTATTATATATTTTATTATATACATAAATACTATTTTTTTGTATTTAATTGTTAAGAACTTACTGCCAGTAAAATGTATTAATATCTGTGAAGTGTTAAAAATAACATTTAGATATATGTTTTTGAGACTCTAAATTGCAAAATAGAAAGGCTTAACATTAAAATTAATACAATATTCCTAAAAGATTTAATCAACAAATCTTTTTTTATAATTATCCATTTCAGATACTAGAAAAGTGGGCTACAATTTATTATCATATATTTAAAATTACTTTGCATTTATACCTCTATATGTATTGTCTGATTTTCTATCTTTATAAGGGAATACATATTTGTTGTTTCTTTTTAAATAGTTAGGAAATAGGAAATGAAACACGCGCCATTTAAAACACTATGTCACTATGTTGATGTTTTTATTTAAATATCTAACTACCTCTTTGTTGATAGGCTTCGCTCTTCTTAATGGAAATAGTTTTTCTCTCTTTCTCTTATTTTCATCTCGCTAAAAGTAACACTGTTAGAGTATCCAGTTAAATGATGCCAGATCATTCCCTTGTATGATGTACTTCCCCATTGACCATTTAGATTAGAATTATGACAACTTTCATACCACCAGGCACCTGAACTAAATTCTGCACAGTTTGTGTCACTGCTTTTATCGTTATCTCTTTCAAAAGTAGAATAGAACATGTTGTTATGACGTGATAAATCATCTCCAACATTTCCTGAATAGTTTCCTATCTGCAGTTTATATTTCTCAGACTCACTCAAAACTTTAAAGTCTTTGTACTGCGCAAAATATTTTACGTTGTTAAATTCTAAATCAATTCTTAAATCATATTGTCCAGTAGAAGTTAAGTTAAAAATATTTTCATTTCCCAGATAAAATTCCCCAATGTTGTAATCTCCAAAGCCGTCACGATACTCCTTCCAGCCTCTATAGAAATCTACTTTTCCGTTGATTCTTCTCTGAAAGATAATCCAACCACCGCCGTCTGTCTTGGTGTCACACATGACCTTTAACCCGGAAGCTAAAAATACCACCAGACGATCTTCTATACTTCTGACATCACGACAGGATAATACTTGATTGGATACTGATCTCTCTAAAAAAATAAAAAAAATATATTCAAATACATACCAAAAAAAAAGTTGAAAGCCTTTGATGACCTAAACATAAAGATTCAAAAATTAAACATCTAATTAGTTCACACACATTTTTGTACAATTATTCTTGAACCTGACAAGACATGAATCTATCCGAAAAAAAAAAGCAATTAGTTGATAGATTGTTGGTGATAAATTATTTCGTTTGAAATAAAAAAAATAAGCTAAATTAAGGGTGCTTAATGAAAAACGTGAAAACATAAATGGATTACATCCCGTTATTGCCACAGTCTCAGTTGACATCGCCTGATCTAATGTTCACGTCATGTTAAGAGTTTAAAAGACACGTGGAATTCCTGATGTAGAAAACAGGAAGCAGAATGAATAAAGCTGACTTTGAGTTCAGTCAAGTCAGTTTGAGTAAAGTCAGGTCAGTCAAGTGAAGTGGTACCCTTTAGACCGGGCGGTCAAGTAGTATATTCTGGTACGGGACGGACAGTAGCGACTTAGATAAGTCGAGTAGTAATTTCAGTTAGATAGTAACTTGTAGGCAGTTGTTGCCAGTGGTCTTTTGAGACATGTAATTCTATTGGTTATTCTGTATTATTCTGTACAGTGTTACCCGCTGAGATGCGGACGTGATTTGTAATATACTCTGGAGAGTTTAACGTATTGGATATTTTTGATAGCGCTGTTATGCGGATAGGATTGTTTATTATTTCTTGACTTGTAGAACTAACAAAGAGTGCAGTATTATTTTTATTGTAGCAAAATAAATTGTATATTTGTCTGCTGAAACGGACTTGAGTCAATTTGTGGTATCTATGTTTGTTACGTGTTAAGAGTACTCCAGGAAGTAAGTACCCAGCGTTACCTTAGACCATGTAATGTTCTTATGTTTTTTCAGTTTTGACACGTTTTATTATTTCACTTTCATTTCTCGGATCAATTTGAACTTTTGCATAAATAATCACAGTCGATGACAATAAACGAATCAATCCAAAAATTAACCAAACATTTAGTACTAATTAATTTAATTTTGATTTTAGGGAGCTAAATGGCATTAATTAGAGGTTCTTTCCCTTAGCTAAGCTTTGGATTTAAAAAGTATTCTTTTCTTCTAATGTTTGTATTCAAAGTGAGTCCAACGATACATCTTACTTGGATAATGTAGCTTACAATTTTCGTATGAAATCGATATAGTAATTGTATAAATCAGGAGGCCTCACCGCTAGTATAATGTTAAATATAGTGTGACGTTCAAGGAATGTTTATTCAAAGATCTGAGCAACATTAATTGTAGAAACATGAAAAAGGTCCAGACGTCTGTGTGTAGTCTCCCAATCAACTATTAATACTATAACTGTTCTATTTATGTAAAAAAATTTTCGTGGTGTTTTTATTAGAAAAGAGTCATTGTAATAACAATGAATTTTCATAAGAATCAATAAAGCAGTCTTAGTGCCATAGCTCAGTGGTTCTCATACTTTTGTTCTCGGACCTCCGCAAGACGACCGTAGGAGATCGGCAGAAAGATTAAAATTATATATAATTAAAATAATCTTTTCGCTCTAAGCTAGTTTATCTGATCGGATTATTTGATTATTAATCAATTCGCTCCTCACTTCTTATTAGAATGTCTGTGATAACCTATAGATTTTAAACATTCTTCACGCCAATATTTTGGATGTTCCCGATTGGGTTTTTGAACCATTCTGCGCGTGAACATACTCATATTTCAGACCCTTCTTCTATCTTTTTTTGGTCTCGTATTTTTAGCTTCCGGAACATAGTTGTCTCCATCTGTTGTGCTGAGTTATGAAGCCATCTATTATGTGTTGGTGATGTCGGTAAATCTTGCATTAAGCTGGTTCATTTCTCGTTTATTCAACGTTCTGTTTTGTTTTTAATTGTTTAGTCATTTTTCCCATCTTTGACCAATATAATGTTTTTTTTTATTTGTCTTCTATTTCAATGTCGATGCGGGAAAGAAGAGAAAACCGTGTCACAAATTCTTTTTAACTGCTGCAGGACTTGCTGGTCTCCGTCTAGGCAGTTCTGGGAAACCAACTTTTCTCGACCTGTATGGTGACATGTGTGCATTACGAAAAAAAAAAAAAACAACAACAGCAGGGCTTCTGTCCATGGCTTTTGCAAGAAAGGATTGGAGCATCTCAAGCCCTCACTCATACGAAGTTTGATGATGATGATGATGATTTTAATGTGACCCGTGATCCATTGGACATCTGTTACCTTACTGTTGTTGTCAAGATTTTCAATAGCTGTCCTGGCGTCTGGCAGTAAGACAATTTGTCTGTTTGGCGTTCTTGTTTGATCTGTGAACGTGGTAGATGTTAGCTCTAGTGTAAAAGTGTTCCTCTTTTTGCTATCTGATGCCCAAAAGTTGCAGTTGACAAATCACTCAGACTTACTTAAACATACTGTTCTTCTTTTAAATGAACACACTGTTCTGCTTTTAAAGGACACACTATTCTGCTTTTAATGGCATGCTGTTCTGATTCTAAATGCCAATGTCCACATCAACTTGAGTACATCCACGTGTTTGATTTGGTCTCATGCAACACAGTGGCGTACCTTGGGGGTGGGGGGTGGGGGGGAGCTGAGAGGGTCTAAATTTGAAAATCCCACCAGGTCATCACTTAAGGAGGTTCCCAAATGAGTGCCCCAAAATTATTATTTTTTTACATTGCATATTAAGCCAATGTTATGTTGTATTGCAACTCATGTGGTTATATGAATTAGTGACCATGCTGCATTTATTCCAAACATGAGATGAGGGTAGTGCTTTGTATGTTTTTAGCTTACCCAAATCGCCCCAGTCTAGCGCAGGACGAGCTATCAACCGTGATCCGTGACAGTACACACCAGTTCGGCAAGGACCAGTGCCGTAAATATTACGCACGCAAGTTACGGCGAAAGTGATCAACTGGAGTGGTCAAGAAGGTTCGAGAAGGCCAGTCGAGACACTAGATAAAAGCGAGTTAGTCAGAATTAAGAATTCACTTCATGTTACCTCTCAATGTAACCAGGACAAGGCGAAGTCAGAACCTGCACTGTGAGTGATGTCTGGAGCAAGGCTAGGTTTTTGTACAGTCAGTGTTAAATGTTGTTGCCAATGGACCTCATTCACCAATCGTAAACAAACAACATTTAGTTACGTGACCATTTTGATAAAACAACGAAAAAAAAACTGTCACGTGACAACCATCATGAATTAAACATGAGATCGTAAATTATATTGAAGAGATAGAGCACCACGTGACTAAATGTTGTTTGTTTACGATTGGTGAATGAGGTCCATTGTGATGTATTTGAAATGAAAACGCTACTGTTACTTTGGAGCCCAGAGTTGTGAGCTTCTTTAAGTTTGTTATGTCGTGTGGTTCAGTTTGCAGAAAGCCTGGATAGTGAAAATTCGTAGCAATATTTTTTAACAACATTATCTTACGTCATAATGTTGAGTCTTAAAATGCAGAGGCCCCTAAAGAGGCTATACCTCCTGGGGCTAAAAATTGCTTGCTACGCAACGTAATATATAAACTGTACATTTTATGAAAGAATATTTTACCTTTCACAATCTGTTTTTTTATGTCAATCAAGGCAGTTGAAAAATTGGAGAAAACGGTCTCGAAATTTTCTTTCAATGTGCTTATATTTTGTCGATGACTTTGTAATTCTTCCTTAAGGCTTATAATATTTGTTTGATTACTGTTCCAGACTTCCTTCATGTTCTGTAGACTCTGCTGATTAGCGAGTACGTCTTTTTTAATAAGTAAAATTGTTTGCTTATTACGATCCAACATTTCTCGGTTCTTTTCTATATTTTCCTGTAAATGTGACTTGTGTTCATTAAATTGTTCTAATAATTTCTCCACTACCTTGACCAAATCATCAAACGTTGGACTCACGACTGTAATGATCAACATCTCACTGAGTCTCTCAGCTCTTCCATCGGAATGTTTCACATTAGCCTCACAGAAATATTTCCCAGACTCCGAGGATTTCACATTGCTCCATGTGACTTGAAGATAGGAATCTTTTGATCCGACGTCATGGATCTCACCTTGAATATTTTTAGAGTTATCTCTTTGGCTGGGAGTGAGAACTTCTTGACCTTTATTTATATTTGCGATGATGCGATTAGACTCTGAAAGAAAAAAATGTGTAGAGGTTAAAGGGAAATTACCTATTTTTTTTTTCAGTAAAGACAACTCTGCCCGAGTCGGGTGTCAAACCTCGAGCCCCCTTCTAGGTAACCAAAACAAGCCAATTTCAAGCGCACTTGGCCTCTCGACCATGCTTCTGATTTGTCTTGAAGTTGTGGCTAATACAATAATTTAGACACGAGTTAATTTTTTTATTTTTTTTTCCTCTCTTTCATGACATCGCGTATAAAAAAAATGTCACTTAATTTAAGCATATTTTAAAAAAAAAAGTTTTTTGTATGTTTTACTTGTTGTAAGTATAAGTTATATGCTCCTTATTTTATTATCATGTCTCATAAGTGAATTAAAGAGAATTTCTTCTGTATTTATGGGCAATGTCTATCAATGATGTAATATGACTAGATGCCCAGCCTCTATTCCTCCAACATATGACAAAACAGACAAGGAGCTTTAAAAAAAAATCATGTTTCAAAAGTTTTCACTAAACATTTCACTTATTACAAAAGTACTTGACCCCCGAAAAATAACCAGCAAAATTATTTTTTTTCTGAAATTTCAAGATTAGTTTTAACTTATTAATGTTACATCACAATGTGATGTATGCCTACGATTCGATAGTTTGTTGAGACTATAACGAGTTGATAATAAATGTAATAAATCTAAAAGACGTTACTTGAACATAACAACACTAATTTAGTATTATTCATTATTGAGACATTTGTATGTATAATAACTTAAAAGTTAAAACAAACAGTTTTATTTCTGGTTTAAATACTACATCAGAAGGATCTCTCTATGACTTATATATATATATATATCCCATTGACCGTGAAGTATATACAAAGATTGAAGAGTGGAAGATTCATTTTCATCTTGTTTCATTGCCTGTAAAAGAAAATCGTTTAATTGTGTTTATCTTTCAAAAAGATTGGTATTCTCAGCAAGTTATGCTAAAAACAATACACATCTTGTGTGAAATTTATTATAACAGTTTAAGCGTCATGAGGATCTCGAATGCAATATTTCTCATCGATTCGCAGCCCCAGCTGTACCTTACATATTTTCCCACAACCAGGACAAGCATAACCATTGTCCACCTATGGTCGATTAAGATTTTCTTTTCGCCATCTGCGTCTGTCCTCGGCAGCGGTTTTCCTTTTAGTCTCAAATGTGCATTCCATGGCCTTTGTGAGTGACCTCCAGCTGTCTGTCTCGCTCACCAAAAAAAAAAAAGACTGCTTTTGGCATACGTTCGTCCCCATACGGGGTTCGTGCCCTACCCAGCGTAACTGTCAGACAATAAGAAGTCCCTCTATACTAGTCCATACCGGCGTTCGCAAGGACATCGCTGTTTGTAGTGCTTTCTGGCCACCGTATGTTTATGATGGAGCTCAAGCATCTTTGGTGAAAGCGTTCAAGTAGTGTTAGGTGTTTTCTGTTTAGTACCCATTTATCAGATCCCTATAGAAGTGTTGAGAGAACCACTGCTTGGTAAACACTTTTTTTTTGTATGCAGCCGGAGCAATCTATTCCGCCAACTTACTCTTGGAAGCGTCCAAAAGCACTATTGGCCATGGCCAGACGGTTATTAACTTCCTTGAAAGCGAGGTGTCATTCAAAAGTATGCTTCCTAGATGTGTGAAGTGGTGTACCACAATAAGGGGACGTCCATTTACGGTGATGTTTAGGGCTGAGTAGGTTTTATTGGGTCACTTCCAGAACATGACTTCTGTTTTCCCGAGGTTTATAGATAAACAGAAAGAAGCGGGATCGTATGCGAATTCCATTGACTATGTCGAAAGCCTTGGTGAGTTCCACGAAGGTAGCGTATATATACGTTTATATAGTGTACTAGACTTAAATATAGTCTAAAATTATGACTGTCTAAGACTCTAAATCAAGACTGCCTAGAGTACCAGTAAATTCCGAATATCTTAGGTTCTGTTTCTACTATATTTATATCCTAGATACCTATTCTAGAAGTAGGTCTATACTGATTCAATAGTTACAATTGGAATTCAACGTGAATATTTATGATTATATAGATACAGATTATAACTAGATTTGATAGATCTAAGACTATTATGACAAGGCCTATGGAATGTGTGTGATCAAATTTTCAAAGCAACTATAATTGATGGGCTTCATCTAAATTATATTAAATTGTGACACTTAGCTAGTTCGTATATTCCACTAATGTCAAATTAAAAAAAAATTCTTTTAAAAAGAAAGCCAAAAATGTCATCCAGTGTGATTAGCATAACTCACATTTAACTAAAGGGGAGGGGATAGCATGTCATTGCCATTCAGGAATCTTATTATAGGCCTATAGTCATGAAATAAGCAAAACCTTTATAATTAAAAAAAAAACAACAATTCGCTGAACGGTGTTAGAATTCATACTATACATACACTATTAGGGTAGAGTGAAATAAAAATTGCTATAAAAGCTACGTGCTTATTAAATTATCGTCAAATTATATCTCGCACCAAAACGTCTCCGTCGCCAAAACGGCTCGCGCCAAAGCGTCTCGCGCCAAAACGGCGGGGCCAAATCGGCAGCGCCAAAACGTCACGTACCGAGAAATGAGTTGGTCAGACATATTAAGACCTTTCCCCTCACAAATTAGGACTAATATCTCCTCTTCTTTTTTTTTTCATACAAAGTAGATCTCATCTAGAACAAGATCTAAAACTAGATATAGATCTAGAACTAGATATAGATCTAGAACTAGATATAGATCTAGAACTAGATATAGATCTAGAACTAGATCTAAAAGTAAATCTAAAATCTACCATAGATTTAGAATCTTGATATGGAATATAGAATTGCACTAAACGTTACATAATTAACCTTAAAATTACTAGACAAAATCCAATGTTATGATAAGGAATAGAAGGCCTTTTGGTGCCGAGTAATGGTGTTTATGCAAATTTTCTGTGATACTACTGTTTACATAATAAATAAATCTACATTCCAAAGCTGTCAGAAGCTTAATGATTAAAATTGTGTTCAAAATATACGTATATATCTTTGCTCTATTGAGTCTCATATAGACTGTCAAGTGTGTTATAAGGATATGTAGAAACTTCTCGCTATAAAAAGTAGTTCGTCTTTTTTTTTAACTTACATCTATAGCGAAGTTCGTATCAAATACTTTTTAAAAACATTTCAATTAGTATTCCACTTCATGAGTTAGTTAATAATCGAAAATATATTTTATAAAAATAAATGGATACTTTTATACTGTGACCTTAAATGCATTTTTTAAACTAATGCGCGAATCTATGAAAAAGTGTTCAGTTATTAATGAAGACGTCTGTGACCTTTAAAAATAACAAACTTACCTCCCTTGAAATTTTTTATTGAAAGTGGTGTATTTTTTTTAAAATCTGCTTGCACAGAAAATTTTTTTAATTAAATGTTTAACTTTCGGAACTTTGAATGATCTAAAATATAATGATGTCGGATTTTCATTTTCTCTTCTAGACTGAACGGACGGACAGACAGACCACACAAAACTAATAGCGTCGATTTCCCTTTTCGGGACCGCCAATAAAAGGAACATAAAAGTAATAATGTAAATAAAATTACATAAATCCACCACAAAGTTTAAACCATTAGGTTTTAGAGGCTATTTTCAAATTATATTGAAAAAGATCATGTAGAATGAGTTCAAGTGCTTAAATGTTGTCTTCTTAGATTTGGACAATTTATAACCAATAGGATGGCCTAACAACAACAACAAGAACATCACAATTGCTACAATATATATTATATAGTTATCTTCTTTTTTGAAGTAACGTCTGTATTATATAAGATAAGATATAGATTCTGAACTGCTAGAAAAAAAAATGTGTATTCAATTGTTATGCATACGAAATGTCTTACTTTTCTACTGTCCTGATTTGGAAGTTGCGTGCTGTGTAACTCTAACTCTACTTTACTTATTCTAATACGAGTCCGTGAATATCCAACACAACAGGGAACTAAGATATACGTAAGATATACTTAGTAAGACTTATTGAGAATTCAACTGTTGTTTATTTACAGATGGGGAGGATCATCTTGTCTCTCTATCCGTCGTTTTAATGAGCAGTCTATCCACTATTCATCTTTCTACAAGCCCTAGCCAGAGTCTTCTCATTCTGAAACGTCACTTCTTTGTCTGACTACGTCACTACTTTTTACCGTCGCTAACAAAATGTACAATTGTCACAATTAACTACGTCTGTTATATTTTCACCTCGAGTCATGAGGGTGAAAGGCACGAGAAAGCTCTGATACAGGAAGAGGAAGTCAGATTTAGTCAGTAGTAACTTGAGTGCAGTTGAGGGTAGTCACATGAAGCCAGTAGAGACAGTACAAGTATTTCTAATAGTTGTTTTCTGTACTTAGAGCTGGATACATATTATTGAAGTATATTGTCACACGCTGTGATGCGGACCTTATTTGTATTCTATTCCGTGTCTGCTGTTATGTGGATATAATCATATTCCTATATGTTGCACAGCCTCTGTGTAACTACCAAGAAGTTGAAGTATATTATTATTAAATAAACGTCATCTTTGTCTATTAAATTTGAATTAAATGTATCTATATTATTTATGTTTGTTATGTGGTAAGTGTGACTCCAGAAGCCATCTTTCTACATCATTTGCGACACATTGACATTAATGCACGATACTCATCTCAATGAACGGAAGGACACACATGCGTTACAACCATATATATATTTACCAAACACATTCTCTAAGCTAAACTAGATTACTACATGACATAGTTTTACAATAAAAACGTTATTAAGAATATAAAAATTCATTACCTGGAATGAACATTTTAATGTCAGAGGCTCGATACTTCTCTTAAATATATCAGAATTTGCGAAGAAATGAACTTTCGAGCCTGGAAAAAGAAATTGGTTCTTGTATTATTTCTTTATCTCTTACTCCCAAAATGTAATAAAAGTGTTTTATTTTTAAATGGATACGCCCATACACTTTACAATGGATTCATACAAATTTAACCTTTCCCAAAAGTCCTCAGATCTGCTCAAGAAGATTTTAACCTCGATAGGATAATACACTTTAAAGAAATTCAAACGAAACAATACGGAGAACTGCCTGATTTGGAAACTACAGCGCCGTTCTAGCGATATGAATTCTCCGACATGTAAAAGTAGGACGAAGAAGAAGAAACTAATAGATAGGTTGAGGCTAGGTAACTGAGTTATATAGCGCTAGGATTCCAAACCAAAAGAACCCGGGTTCGAATCGTGATGAAGGCTTGGATGTTTAATTTATTAATTTTTGTACCAATGCGCGAATGAAGCTAAAGTTATTAATGAAGAAGTAAGTGACCTTTTAAAAAAAACTTACCGTACCTCCCCTGATGTTTTTCATTTAAAGTGGTGTTTTTTTTTATTTATTGTTTTGTTTTTTTTTTTTTTTTTTTATAAATCTTCTAACATTTGGAATGTTTAAAATTATATGGTTCACTTTCGGAAAAGAAAAAAAATCCGTTGCTTCAGAACTTTAAATGATCTAAAAATTCATTATGTCAGATTTTCATTTTTTCTTCTAGTTTCTGAGATCTAAACAGGACGAACGGACAGACACACAGGCTACACAAAACTAATAGCGTGTTTTTTTCCCATTTCGGGGACGGCTAAAAAAAACCTAGACGGCGAAAAGAAATCTAAATTTACCAGCGGCGGACAATGCATTCCCTGGATGTGTCGAAATATGTAGGTCACAGATGGGACTTTATCGCCACGGTAGATACTGATTTCCTCATTAACATTCGGACTCGAATATAAATATAAGTAAATTCCCATTTCAAACCATGCAGTCTATAACGCAGATGATGTTAAGGGTTAGGGTTAAAGGTAATCTATTTCTTTGGCTAACGTTTGACAAGCAGAGTATCATGAGGCCAGCACAAAGACCAGCCACCTTTACTCTCTCCTACTCAAGTCAGATACTGTTGTGTATTTGTTGTGTGTTGTGAACTGATCTGTCTTGTGTGTCAAAATGTCTTGGTGTCCAGGTCAGCCTGTGTGTGTGTGTACTGTGTTATCGTGAACTGTTTTGTCATTCTTGTTCAAAGACATGTCTTCTTGCAGTGTTTCATTAGGTTACTACAGGTATCCAATACAGTTAAGTGGACTAATGGGCGTCCTAAAAATCTAGAATATCCAAATTACAGACTATTATTATAGCTTTTATATAGGGTATCTAGGAGTTGGTTTTCCGTGTTGCCAGTAAACACAACTCTGCCCGAATCGGGTGTCGAACCCTTCTAGGTAGGCTAGCCAAGCCAAGTTCAAGCGCACTTGGCCTCTCGACCACGCTTCCCACGACTACGCAGAGATATAGACATGTTAAATTGTCTACAAAAAAAAACTGTCTCTGGAGTCACAAAAATAAATGATGAAATTAACAGACTCGTTCTAGAACTGAAAGCATTAATAATAAAGTGGTTATATTGTATATAAAATATTTTAGGCACCATGTAACTGAAATATTGTCTCAGTTAATGCCCTTAAAAAGAATACGTGCTAAAGTTCTCTGGTTTCTACCTTTACGGTCATTATTTTGTAAGGTACATCTAGAGTTGACTTCGTCTTTCTTAAAATTTCGGATTTTTTCAATTAAAGCTGTTGAATTAGTCTCGTGTTCGACTCCTTTCTTAGCAAACAAAGAAATATTCGTCCAATTGGAAGTGTCACCATTGACCATACATCTATATACTTCCGCATCAAATTCAGTTGGATTATATAGAGTTAAAGTTATATACAGATTTCCGAAACTGATTTGTGAATATTTAGATGGCATTAGTTTCTTAAGATCTAGCGTTGAAGAATCCAAAGCAACAAGATCCTCAAAGTCTCTGATGGTTTCATTAAATCGAGAAAGCGTTAATGATTTGATAACTTGAAGATGTTGCACTTGGTTGTTGGTGATTGAACAGTTAATTACAAGCTGTGGTGTTATCTCTGGTAATATAATGCTGGGCTGGACATCAATAACAAGTTCTGAAATAGAATAAAATGTATTTGTAAACGATGAACTTTGTACAAAGAAGTATAGTTCTTATTTAAGAAACGATGGTCTAGCCAAATACTAAGTAGTCATTCTAGACGTTAAAACAAAGTCTCACAAACATAAATAGTATAACAAAAAAACAAGCAACTATACATATGAACGCTGATATATATTAAGACTCTTCACTATCGTAACTAGTAAGATAACTTAAGAGTATTAACAGACGGCAACCATTGGTCTTCATGTTTATCCAAAATGTTGGTAAGAGTCGGAAGTATCAGAGGTAGAAACCACACCACTGCTTATAATTTTCTTCTTCTGAAACTGTCAGGTAGAGTTGAGCCTTCGGGTCTTGGAACTCTAGGCCAGCAAAAGTGAACAAGAGCTCCCTCTCACCGGCCTGAATGAGAACAGTGTACACTGTTCTGTCTGACGGGTGGGTCAGACTCGCGGCAAGAGCCCCTCCCCCCCCCCGCCATTTTCCTTTTCTATACCAGGCTAACTGTGCGGGACACGCCGTTTGATGTAACTGCCCCTTGAGGAACAGCGCCTGGATTTTTTTGTGACAAGGTTGTGGGAGCTTTTTTACAACTCCGCACAGTGCATTGAGGATGCTCTCGCACCCCCTTTGGCAACCCCACGGGAGTCTTGTTTTTGCTACCCTTTAGCCTAATCGTTTCCTCTTACGATCATTTCCACCGGGTGCCACTATGAGGCATGGTAGCATGCCCGGGCGCCACTACTTATCTTCCAATGATATGTGTGTTACATACCCTCCCTACAATCAGTCCAACCCCTGGCTATCACATGACTCATATACCAAGTGGATCCCTAAACCAGTGATGTCCAACCTAATTTGACCTGCGGGCCTTTTATTAATTTTTTTTTACGCTTCGGAAACTGACTTCATTTGACTACTTAAAATGTTAGAAATATTGCAGCTAGCTTTACCAACGACTCATTTTCTTGTCTCTTTTAAGTCAATATTCCCATTGACCCTCCCATCTCTAGACGTAGTTTAACAATCGCGGCTCAAACCAAGAATGTCGTTATATTTGTTTGATATGATGTTATTTTTTTAACATTAAAAACATTTTGCAAAACAAACATAAATGTTTGCTATTATGTTCCTTAAACAAGTATAGATACGTTAGGTACGTTCAACTTTTCCAGGTAGGGTCAAAATGAAGTGTCCACTTTTAGTTTCTTCGCTCTCTCATTTTATAAGCGTACAAATGTCCAAAGTCTTTGCGCCAGTCCATCTGAGAGAAAGATGAGGGGGGAGAAAGGGGATTTAGTACACTTTATAGCCGATGTTTCGGCGGGCCGCATGAAACCATGTCGTGGGTTGAATTTGGCCCGCGGATCGTATTTTGGGCCTCACTGGTTTAAACCATTAGACTTTTCGTAAATGGGCTCGTTAGCTATGTATAGCTACAAACTATTACACAATTAAAAAGATTGAGTCCCAAACACCCGAACGAAATGTTATATCCAAACATGGCAAATGCTTTGCAGGTCGACTCCAGAGAAATATTTGGAGAATGAGGAAACTTGATGCACTGTGACACCGTGGCAGAACAACTTCTCTGAGAGAGAGACCAATGTTTAAACCGCAAGTTTCACTATGTCTAATATGAGATGCTTATCTTATCTTATATAATACAGACGTTACTTTAAAAAAGAAGATGATTACGTCCTACGCGTCATGCATTCAGTCATGCATATTAACCAATGACTTAAATTCTGCCAAGTCACTGGCTTTCCTGGCTAGCTCATGCAACCCATTCCATGCTCTAATAGCACTAGGGAAGAAGGAGTATTTGTACAAATTTGTCCTAGCATATGGGATGATTAATGTGCCTTTATCTTTGTGTCTTTCAGAGTATTTTATTAAATTTTGTTTTTGTATTTGAACATTATGGCTTAGTGTTTGATGCATAATTGCTACTTTACTTTTAAGTCTTCTATCCTGAAGGCTAGACACTAATTCTAGAATAGTAGAATCTCTAAATTAATAGATCTAGAATCTAGTCTAATAAAGTAAAGTAATATAGATTTCAATTAATAGATCTATATTCTAACTTTAAATTTACATCTAGATCTAAGACTAGGACTATTAAGAGTTAGACTCTACTTAAGACTAAGGGACTAAAATAATTAAATATATAGACTACTATGACTATAGATCTAATAGTAGTAATAGACTAATACTAATAGACTAGATGTCACTAGACCTAGTAAAAAGTTTTAAAATAAAAGGAGTCGACAGCTATAGGATACAGGAACACACTGGTGTTTAATAAAAAGCAGCAAAATAAGTAGCCGTCTGTCTAGTCTGCGGTCTGTTGGGCATAAATCCAAAAGCAACATTTTTGAACTGTGATAATCACTCTCTCAACCTGGCAGCTTTTCATTCTGCTGAGATAGATCCAACAATTGTCACCTTTTTTGGAACTGTACATGAATTGTTCAACTTTTTTTTTCCCAAATTAACCCCAGAGATGTAGGTCAAACTGAAAGAGGATGAAGCCGGGATTTAAAAAACAAGAGTAATACAAGAGAAGAAGCTACGTCGGCAGTTTCCTTGTATCTCGACTAAATCATCATACTGTTGGAGAACCTTTTTAAAATCAACAACTGCAAGATTAGACACTAGAAGCAGTGCACAGAATGTGTTCTGTTGTCACAGATAGATATTAGCATTAACATAGTGTAGACAGTAATTAATAATAATGATAATTGTAACGAAGACTGTGATTATCAAAGTAGACATATATCTAGAAGACTCTCTTTTTATTTCCGTCAAATCCTTTTGCTTTCGCACAAAACATAAACAACTAACAATGACGTAATATCATATAATAGCACATCCTTCCTTTTAAAGATTTTAAGACTGATATCTATTAGGAACTTTAATAGTTCGACCACTTCTGGTTGTCTTTATTGGCACAAGTTCTCTAGACATTGGTCTATAACTGTCTGTTTCAACAGTTTGCTGTTCATTGTCTTCATCGGTATCATAGTACCCAGAGATGTCTTCATCGGTATCATAGTACCCAGAGATGTCTTCATCGGTATCATAGTACCCAGAGATGTCTTCATCGGTATCATAGTACCCAGAGATGTCTTCATCGGTATCATAGTACCCAGAGATGTCTTCATCGGTATCATAGTACCCAGAGATGTCTTCATCGGTATCATAGTACCCAGAGATGTCTTCATCGAAACTCTTGTTAAAAAAGTGTTAATTTCTTATGTATGTTTTTCTATCGTTTGTCTTTATGATGTAAGATCTGGGTGCTGAATGTTTTTTATGACAACTGCTTTCTGCCATGTTTGTCCTAGACGAACTCTCACTTTCTCTCCGACAGGGTAATCTTTAAGTAGTCTTGCTTTTGCATCGTATTTCACTTTGCTTTTCATCTGTCGTTCGTTGAGTAATGTCTCTGCATTTTCAGCTACCGTTGGTTTCAATAGTTTGAGATCATTTGGAATGATGTCCCTGAATCTTCTACTCAACAGCAGTTGTGATGCTGAATACGGCTGTCCGCTTATCGGAGTATTTCTATGCTCGAGCCTTTCCATGGTAATGAAATTCAAATAGGGGCGTAGCTATTAATTTTCCATCGTTTGGGGGCACTGGGGAGAGGGGGCTTAACCTCTTTAACCTAAGGGGAACCTGCATTTAATATTTAATCTAAAAAAAGACAATATGGATATATATTCAATATACATGGGAGCGTTGTGGCTGAGTGGTAGAGCGCTTGGCTTCTTATTGTGGGGTCTCTGGTTGAAATCTTGATAAAGACTTGGATTGGTAATTTCTAGTTTCTGCCACTGATGAGGTATATATGTAACGTTCTGACAAATCTGGCAATGTTGTTCGTTTCACTATACAAGAAGGAAAGTAATAAGAGAACACTTGATAAGATAAGATAATTTAATTGGTCACGAAATGCTCATTCAGTTTTTATTATAATTGTCCATCTCAGCATACTTTACTATATAAACTACAATATAGGTGCAAACATGGCAAATGTTAACTCACGCACATAACCAGCTATTTATGAATTAGGCTTCGATATACTGGTCGGTGACGACAAATGACATTATAACATCCTGATTGGAATACACATTGTTTTTTTTTAAATATTTGTAATGCTACTCTTTCAGATTATCTTGACCTGGTTATAGTCACGTTTCATGATATTACCATTGCTTGAACATTATGATCAACTTCAGAACAAAAGTAAAACAGCATTTATAAAATCATAAGTGTGTCAAGGTAAGTTGAGATCTAATTTAAAACACTATGATGTCTTGGCATGCTCCCAAATGTATTTGATAAATAGTGTGTTTTACCAGCTTGCCCAACAGAAAACTTGATTGTTATAACAAAACTAACACTATTCAATGTAGAAATTGGCAATCTAATTCTTCCTTGACACAGTTTACATTTTCATTCTTAATTATTTGACACCAACGTTTCTCAAACAGTGTGGAACTCTAAAGAGCAGTGTTCCAGTTCCTCTCAAATTTTGAGATTATACGTGTAAAGTAAGACATAAACTCTAGTCCATAGTCTAGATCTAACTTTTTTGATGTACACGTTTCATGTTAAAATTGATATATATATTTATATTAGCCATGGCTGGCTTTGGAGAAGGAAAACTCTGAATTCAAACCACTGTTGCCTTGCTGCTATACCCAATCATGGGAAAGACTTCGGGAGTCAGCACTGAGGAAAAATCAGGAGCTGGCGACACTAAGGCAGTTTGCAGCACCCAGTGTGACACTCTGGCAGAACCGTTTTGAAGTCCGAAAGAGCTGAGCCGAAGCTCTTCGAGCTCTAAGTTTGAAAAAAAATAACCTGTTTGGTCGTCCAACAGTAAAAAAAAAAAAAACTTGTGTGAACGCACAGTTCTGTTTGAGAGCGACCCAAGTCAATGCCTATGTAAAACATTGCTGTTTCCGATGCCTTTGGCTCCGACGCATGATTCGCCGCTCATGGCCTCCATCATTTTCCTTCGTTATACCAAGCTAGCCTTGGGGGACTCGACATTTATGTAACGGTCCTTTGAGGAACGGCGCATGGATGTGGGACGTGTTTGTGGGGACTTTTTTTGCAACCCCGCCCGTGCAAGGGGTAAACTCTCGTCTACCCGTGGGCATCCCCACGGGAGTTATGTTTCGCCATTCATTAAGCCTAGTTTCCTCCTCAAGCAGCCGTTTTCACCCAGGTGCCACGATGAGGCAGAACAGCTCACCTGGGTCTGGCAGAACCTGTGACGCCGTTGACCTCAAACTGTATCGGCACTGCCGTTCCCTTGGATACATCAGCTGCATGGAGAGGGGGGAACTGATGTGTGGGCGACATCGTTCCGACCACAGCTAATGCCCAGGCATTCATCTCACCGAGATGATCCATAGTCGCTTCGCGACTGAAGGAGGCCATATATGTAATATATACTTTTCTCAATGGAAGGATTGGTTTTCTTTTTTGTGTTTGAGGATCAGTGGATGTGAATACCATTTGGAGTATTGTCAAGTAGTAAAGATGACATTTGCCACTGCCATATAGATTACATGTGGTACTTTACTTACTTTATATGAAAACACGTTTGCAATATTCTATGTATATTGTCCGTATTGTTGCCTACAACACTCTATGTAAAAACCCATTAAAAGCCTTACCACAAAGCTAAGCAAGACATGGAACACATAGGCAAAACTTACAGTAACGCTACACTACCAGAACCATTATTAGATTTTAAAAAAATAAAAATAATACACACATTTAACAATTAACCTTGATAACTTATGCATAGTAAATGTATTGCTGATTTTAGTTTTATTAAATTAATACTTATTTTTATATGCATAACTCTGCCTTCATTGTAAGGCTCAATACTTATATATTTGAAATAGGCAACTGCCTCGCAAAGGCCAACAGCGCCTATGGTCACGTCAAACTAAAAATTGAGAGTATAGCGGATTAAGTATCTTTATCTTGCAACCAAAATCGATGCTTATCAAGCAGTGGCTCTTAGACTTGGTTTGCTCACAGCACACCCGTGGATGGCTCTAAGACTTAAGTGGCTCTCAGCACACCCGTGTATGGCTCTGAGACTTAAGTGGCTCTCAGCACACCCGTGTATGGCTCTGAGACTTGGTTTGCTCACAGCACACCCGTGTATGGCTCTAAGACTTAAGTGGCTCTCAGCACACCCGTGTATGGCACTGAGACTTAAGTGGCTCTCAGCACACCCGTGTATGGCTCTGAGACTTGGTTTGCTCTCAGCACACCCGTGTATGGCTCTAAGACTTAAGTGGCTCTCAGCACACCCGTGTATGGCTCTGAGACTTGGTTTGCTCTCAGCACACCCGTGTATGGCTCTAAGACTTAAGTGGCTCTCAGCACACCCGTGTATGGCACTGAGACTTAAGTGGCTCTCAGCACACCCGTGTATGGCTCTGAGACTTGGTTTGCTCTCAGCACACCCGTGTATGGTTCTGAGACTTGGTTTGCTCACAGCACACCCGTGTATGGCTCTGAGACTTAAGTGGCTCTCAGCACACCCGTGTATGGCTCTGAGACTTAAGTGGCTCTCAGCACACCCGTGTATGGCACTGAGACTTAAGTGGCTCTCAGCACACCCGTGTATGGCTCTGAGACTTGGTTTGCTCTCAGCACACCCGTGTATGGTTCTGAGACTTGGTTTGCTCACAGCACACCCGTGTATGGCTCTGAGACTTAAGTGGCTCTCAGCACACCCGTGTATGGCTCTGAGACTTAAGTGGCTCTCAGCACACCCGTGTATGGCTCTGAGACTTAAGTGGCTCTCAGCACACCCGTGTATGGTTCTGAGACTTGGTTTGCTCTCAGCACACCCGTGTATGGCTCTTAGACTTGGGCGGCTCTCAGCACACCCGTGTATGGCTCGGAGACGTGGGCGGCTCTCCAATCCTTTTTATCCAAGATACCTTCCCTCCATAATGGGCATACGCTGAAAATACTACATCACAAACAACTAAGTTTTGCTTTATGCCGATGTGCACAGTATAGAAACACTAATTGCCATTTGACAGCTTCTCTGGGTCGGACGCCTATCCCGAACGGAAGACGACCGCAGGCCAAATTCCATCCTCCTTGGCGAGTCTTAAGGAGGACGTCGTGACAGTGCCCCGTAAGAGCTATGAAGATCAACTCAGGTGCAATTTCGCCCTCATTGACATAGAAAAAAAACAACAACTGACAGCAGATTGCCTCCGAAAGAGACAGTTGGAGAACTATCACAAAAGCTGTGCAACACACATTTGAGACCCATTGGAAATCCCTTATAGAAGACAGGCGCAGAAGACATAAAAAAACGTAAAAAGATCACCGGCGGACCATGGCTTTGACAGCACGAGGTGCGGAAAAATATGCAGGTCACAACTGGGCTTGTTTAAGCATGGGAGACGTTCTAATCATCCTTTATCTTTGGAGTTGAAGACATTTGCCTTTATTACAATATCTTCATCTAGTTAAGTTTTACATAAACTTAGAAATGTGTTATTGCAGAAAAAAATGACAAATTAAGTTTAAATACACTATTACGGCATAGGTACGAGTGGGAATGTATAGTGTCCTTTCTTAAAGCTTATATCAACACACTCCGTCTGTCTGTCTGGTAAGCACTTTAATTCTCCTACGCTCATTCTCTCATTCTCATGATGTAGACAATGTCCACTATGGCCATACACGGTTACTTATTATTTGCTGTGCCATATTAAGTAGCTTGCGAATATGAACTATTTCAAGTCAAGAAAGACATGAATAAAATAATTAATTATGGGAAGTTTGATGACATTTCATTAGACATTTCTGACATTGGACAAAGTTCAGCACCATAGCTTGCTCATACATTAAAATATTTTGGCATCATTTAGTAATTACACCAATCGATTCAGAATTTCCAGATACGCAGAGATCAAACAAGGAAAATTAATTTTTTCATTACCAAGAGCTGTGTCTATATATTTGGAGTTACGTTACCTTATACAATTGTACATGTTAGTTCTTTCATCCCCATTTCTTTTAAACAGGTTGAAGCTTTATACAATTATTTATGCACGTAACGAAACATGAATACATTTAAAATTATATCCAATTAGTCAATTACTTAATGGTCATATTTGTTTATATTAAAAAGGGAAAGAACTTCACATTACTGAGATAATTAATTGTAAATGTCAAGTTATTCCTCTTAAAAAAGCTTTCTTTTAAATGTTATATTTTAAATAGGAAATAACATGTTATTCACTGTCAAAGATCGAGCTCCATCAGTTCTTACACTTGTTTTTTTTTGTTGTTGTTCCGTGCATACCCAACACTCAACGTAGTTCTTCATAGCATTGAATAAACACTGCCCAGAGATAGCGTCTTTAACTGAGTGTAATGAAGCATAGCCAATAAGAATAATCTTCGTTTGTTTGAAACTTTTTATATGACAGTGTCGATAATTTATACTGATATTTAGAATTTTAAAAAATACATTTACATTTTTATATGTATATACTGTGTCCGCGGGCCGCACACAACATTATGGTGGGTCGCATGTGGCCCGCAGGTCGTAATTTGCCCACCCCTGCTCTAAGGCATTTGCGTCTATCTAAGATGACGGAAAACTTTAACAAATCTTGTTCATTTTGTTCTGTCAAATCCATGGGGTAAATTTACATTCGTTATACTTAGAAACTTTATATCTGAAAGAAAGGAATAGCTTCTCTCTTCTTTGTGGGAAGCGTGGTCGAGAGGCTTATTACGCTTGAAGTAGGCTTGGCTTGTCTTGGCTACTTATAAAGGGGGCTTGAAGTTCGACACCCTACTGAGCGCCTAAAGGCAGCACGGAAAACCTTCACCCAGATAATCCCCCCACTGGTCCACAAATGAGATTATATAAAGCTATAATTATTATTATAACACAGCAGTTTATACAAAATCGTGTATTTCATTGAAGGGTGTTTCAAGGTCATTTGTCGCCATCAAGAGGAACATAGGAGCCTCGATTCATCATGCTCTCTCACTCTCTCTTTCTCTCTGTGTTAACATACGTGTCTGTAAATGTTGTTCGTATTATATGTCGAGGTGGGCAATATGAATTTCCATTTGCTTGGACCAGTAGTATAATCCTATCTTATCCTCAAAAATACCACTGACATCAGTCATTAAAATTGTCATTCATTATGTAAAAATTGATCAAGTTAGGGAAATCTTGTATTTATTAAAGAAAATCAGTTTTTCTCCCGGTAAAATATTATTTTACGAGTTGCACTGTTATGTAATAACAGCAAAAATAGTTTTTAGAGAGGCAAGAGGTTCACCATTCGGTGTCAAGTGAGGATCTTCAGGTCCAAATGTTTTTCTGCGTTCTGAGCTTCAGAACTTATTATTATTGTTAATAATAATAATAAAATAAATCATAATAGCGCCAGAGAATGAATACTCTTTCGTTTCTAAATAATAATAATAATAATAATAATAATAATAATAATAATAATAATAAGAATCTTTTTTTATCCATATGAAAATTAGTCTTACAATGTTGTGCATTACACCAAACAAAACGTGATAGCTATAGAAAACCAAAATATGCATTCACACAAGACTTTATATGCGAAAAGTTTATATCAGTTAGTTAAATCTAATGATTAGATAGCCAGTGGGACAAAAGAGATTTGTGTGTCCTTACTGTTCCAATATAAAAGTTAATACATGGCTTGTTTCCCAATGCAATTAAAACGAATTCATACCTGTAGTACGGTTTTTGAGTTCTGAATATTATACTTCTATTACCACAACAAAAAAAAATCTATGATTGCTATTCTTTTTAACCAACCTTTTCCTTAGATGTTCTTTTCACAATTATTTCTATACCATAAAAAAAGAGTTAAAAGCTATATAGTTCTCATGTATTTCTTTCCAAATAAATAAATAAATAAAATAAATGAATAATAAATAAAATCATAAAGATAGAAAAGTATATCAGTACTTTACTTTTATTGGCATAATTTGTTTTTAAAAATAAAAGAAATTAATTTAAAAAAAAAAATAGAAATTTATTTTTTCCTTCAGTTCAATAAAATCGATTTAATTGGCGAAATGTTCAGAGAGATGGAAAGAAAAGAGAACTATTTTTCTTGACTTATTATTTTTCTCTTATCTTCATCTCTGTAAAGGAAGCACTCTCTCCACTAGTAAGGGAATTCCAAATGACGCCTTTGTAATTCACTTTACTTCCCCATTGACCGTTGAGATTAGAATGATGACATGAATTGTACCACCACGCGCCTAAGTATGTTGTTGCACAGTTGCCGCCATCAAGGTCAATATCTTTATCATACGTACTAAAGGACATGTTATTGTGATATGATAAATTGTCACCAGCATTTCCTGAATAGGCTCCTATCTTTAATTTGTACTTGTCTTTTTCACTCAGTATTTGAAAATCAGAGTATTGCGCAAAATACGAATTTCTGTTATATTTGATATCAATTCTTAAATCGTATTTTGCAGCAGATGTTAAATTATAAATATGCTCGTTTCCCAGATAAAATTCACCAATGTTAATATCTCCAAAGCCGTCACGGTATTCTTGCCAACTTCTATAAAAATCAACAATTCCATAGATTCTCCTCTGAAAGATGATCCATCCACCGCCATCTGTTTTCGTGTCACACATGACCTTTAACCCGGAAGCTAATGTCACCACCACGCGTTCTTCTCGAGTTTTCACCTCACGACAAGATGGTATCAATTTGTCTTCCGTTGTCTCTAAAGAGTAAAATAAATATTTCAGAAAGAAATTGTATTCTTTTAAGACATAACATAATTTAATTCAATATATGTCTAAAACATGTGTGTGGGTGGGTGGGTGTTTTCTACATAGATATAAATAAATAAATTAATTAATTAAATTATAGGAAAACAATTTCTGTACAATTGAACATTCGAAAATATTTAGCAATATCACGTAATTCGACTTTTCTTAAAATTCAGTTTTATTCTATTTTGCTGGTCTATTTAAACCGAGTCCAGATCTAAATATGATACTATGGTTCATCTCGGTGCGATAAATGCCTGTGTCGAAACGATGTCGCCCACACATCAGCCCCCCCCCCCCCCCTCTTCACGCAGCTGATGTATCCAAAGGAACGGCAGTGCCGATACAGTTTGGGGTCAGCGGCGTCGCAGGTTCAGCCAGAGTGTAGCACTGGGTGCTGCAAACTGCATTAGCGTCGCCGGCTCCTGATTTTTTCCTCAGGGTTGACTCCCAAAGCCTTTACCATGATTGGGTATAGCTGCAAGGCAACAGAGGTTTGAATTCAGAGTTTTCCTTGAAAGTATACGATCCTTAATACATTAATTGAACCAACAAATGCTTCTATTTATTACATTAAATTGAAATGGCTAGTAGATTCGAGTGTTATTTCTCATCCCCCACATACCAACCCACCTACCAACCCACCTACCAACCCACCTACCAACCCACCTACAAATTCATCTACCAACCCACCTACCAACCCACCTACAAATCCATCTACCAACCCACCTACCAACCCACCTACAAACCCACCTACCAACCCACCTACCCGGGCAATGCTTCTCAGCCCGTCGGTGTAAAAGGTAGTTGAAGGAAACGATTAGGGCAGAAGGGTAGCAAAAAATGACTTTAGTTGAGAAAAATAAAGGGCCGCCTATCTTTGCGCTGCACCGTTAACCAAGGAAACAGATCATTTGCCCTATACGACGCTACTTCTGAAAAGTAACTTTGGACGGTCAAACCTATTATCTAAAACGTTGAATCAAAACTGTCTGCTTTATGACGTACTCTCAAATACATTGTGACTTTTGAGCATGTCGCCTTCTGGTTTTACTTCCCTCCTATCTTGACAGAAAAATGACCCTCGGCTCAGATTCTGACTATTAAATTGGAGACTCCTATAGGCACTCTTTTGTCCCAAAATGTATTCAATTGTTGACCACTACGACATACTTGAAAGAGACATCAAAACCGGTCATATGCTGCAATCTATTTAGAAGACCATTATTCACTATAATAACTTAGCAGCTATAATTATTGCCCATACCATTATGTGGTCACACCTGTACCTGTTTTGTTTAACATTCATTTTTTTTTAAATAAAATATCTACGATAGCAAGACAGTACTACAGCATATATCAAACAAAAAGAGTTTTAATTGTGTTTTGAAAATGGAAGATATTGAAATTATGTATTTGTGTATGTACAAGGTAAGTAAGAACAGGTGCTCGTACTGGGATTAATTCCTTACAATAAGGTCTAGGTCTCTGGCAGTGTTTTTTAGGCTTTGCTTGTTCTCCGTACAAGGTGAGACCCAGGCATGAACCTGTTTTCTCTGTTTCAAGACTAGTCGTAACGTATTTATAGTTTTTCGTCCACTTCCAATGGTATAATTTATGATCGGTCATTAAGTCAAAGGTCAGGGCCTTTAAAATAACATATTGCTGTGCTTGTTTAGCATGAGCTTGGCTCGTCAAAATGTGGATATCTAATATCATGGGCGTAGCCAGGATTTTTTTTTTCCGGGGGGGGGTGGAAGGGGGGTATTTGGATGGATGGATGTGTGTGTGTGTGCACATAAATAATCTCTATTACATTCTGACCCTTCAATCTTTTGGAAGACGTTTATTGTGCCCTAGCTAGAATAGGTTCTTCCTAGAGTTAGTGAAAAAAAATGTAGACTCCGCGCCCTTGCAAGCATGGGGTCTGGGGGAGCGCTGATAGCTCTCCCAGAGCGGGGCGGAGCCCCGCCGCCAAACAGTATTTCTGGTATTGAAAACCAACAAAATGCACATTCTGAGGTACCTACAGTGCATTTTCCTGCTATTAAAAGTTTTATTTCAAATACCTAATGTTCTATTTTTACTGAGTTAGACCCTCCCGCGCCGTTCGGCAACCCACAAAAATCTGTCACTGGCAATGTCTGAAGCCTTTTCCTACCTGCTCTGAGAACCTCCATGAAAGTGTGGTGCCAAGTTGTACTAGGATGTCTTCGCAAATCTTATTATGCATAATTCATTTTGTCGGAGAACATGTCCCGCAAACCTCATGCGACGCTCTGTCACAACCTTACTAAGGGGTCGACTTCCATTTCGGCATATGATTTCCTTGATTTAGACCCGATCTCTATAACTGACTCCTAAAATCCATCTTAGCCATCTTTGTAGAGCCACATTTAGTGCTTTTCAATTTCATGCACTTAATTAATGGAGCCCATCCACTCATAGACGTGTAACTTCTATTGGCTACGATCTTGGAATTAGGTGACTATTTTGCTTTAGATGTTATATCGAAAAGGAAAGTTTTATCGTCAAAATCATCTGTTGGGAGGTTTTAAATGAAAATATATCTGGAGTTGTTTGTTTTTTTAAATCAAAACCCCATTTAGCTTTGGTCATTTAATTTGGTGTTTGTAGTTTGCTTTAAAAATAATATTGAAGAGAGAGGCTTTAGACCTTAAAACGCTCTGTAGGGGGATTTGAAACTCAAAACTATCTTAAGGGGTTTTAAACTTTAAAAATGCCATCTGGAGGAGAAGGGTTGAAACTCAAAACTCCCGTGCGTAATTTGCTTTTTTTTATATTGAAGATATATTTTTAGCTTCAAACCCACCTGTAGAGGGGTTTAAATTCAAAACCCCGTTGGCTACGCTCATACAATTTTAAGTGTGTAATTTGCTTTTTTTAAATTGAAGAGGGGTTTATCGTAAATTTCGGAGAGGGGTTTAAAATCAAAATCTTCCTTAGATGTGCTCTTGGAATTTTGGGATTGTCGTTTGCATTTTTATTTTGTTTTATACAAGAGGGGGATTTAAATGCAAAACCCCCTGGTAGGGGGTTTTCAACTCAAAACCCCTTGGTAGTGGGTTTCAAACTCTAAACCCCCTGGTAGGGGGTTATAAACTTTAGAAAAGCCATCTGTAAGAGAACGGTTTTAAACTTAAAACCCCCTGGTACGGGTTTTCAAACTCAAAATCCCTGGTAGGGGGGTTTATATTCCAAACCCCCTTGTATGAGGTTTTAAACTCAAACCCCTTGGTAGGAGTTTCAAACTCAAAACCCCTCAAAACCCCCTGGTAGGCCGTTTTCAACTCAAAACCCCTGGTAGGGGGGTTTAAACTCAAAACCCCCTTTGCAAATGATGGTTTAGTATAAAAATTTCACCTAAAATAAACAAAATTAAAGCAAAAGATCAGTCACTAAACTACGACACCCCAGCTCTGGGGGGATTTCATTTCGGGGGTGGTTTGAACACCAACCCCCCCCACACGGCTATGCCCATGACTAATATATAAAGCACAAACAAAGAGGGACTATGTATGTATGTATGAATGTATTTATCTGTATGTATGCATGCTCCTTCTTCCCTTCTTCAGAACATGGAATGGGTTGCCTGAGCTAGCCAGGAAAACCAGTGACTTGGCAGAATTTAAGTCATTGGTTAATATGCATGACTGAATGCAGACTCGTAGGACGTAATCATCTTCTTTTTTGAGGTAACGTCTGTATTATATAAGATAAGAAGATGTATGTATTTATATGTATGCATGTATGTATGCAAGCATGTAGGTATATGTATGTATGTCTAACATAGAAATCAAAACCGTTTGACCAGTCTTGATAAAACTTGACACACTAGTGTATCTTCAATGTCCTCCCACAACCTGGGGGCCCTTAAAAATACAAGAAAATACATAAATGTGTCTCTATTAAAGAGAGAAATGTTTAGACAAATTGTGTAGATCCGGCCCGCAGCCCGCTTGTCATATTCGGGTAGTCAATTTTAAACTTAAAAAAAAAAAAAAATGATACTTTACTTCTCTCAATATTTGAAACATTGGCGGAGATGACTTCCAATTTCTCTCTAAATGTGTTCATAGTCTGTTGAAATGCGTTGAAATCTTCTTTCAAGCTTATAATGTTTTGTTGTTTAGTGTTCAAGTTTTCTTCAATGCTTTTTATATTTTTCTCCTTAGCATCCAAATCTTCCTGCATGCTTTTTAGAGTCTGTTTATGTTCATGAATACTTTTATTGTCTTCATCAGACTTCCTTAATACTTTCTCTATTACTTTGACCAAATCCTCAAACGTTGGGCTCAGAACAGAAATAGTTAACATCTTATTCAATCTCTCAACTCCTCTTTCTGAACGTTTGGTATGAGCTTCACAGAAGTATTTCCCAGACTCTGAGAATTGTAGATTACTCAATGCGACTTGAAGATAGGAGTCTTTTAATTCGTTGTCGAAAATTTCTCCTTTAGCGTTTCTAGAGTTAGAGTGACCTCCATGGATGATTGTTAGAACGGATTGACCTTTATTTATAGTTGCGATTACACCATTAATCTCTGTATAAAAAAGAGTGTAGATATTAAATGGAAACTAACAATATTAGACGAGCTTCCTTAACTATCATCAAGTTAAATACATTTTTTATTTTTATTAAAAAGCTCAGTATATTGATGGTCTTCTCTTAGAGGTAATTAAAAGCTGATTTATATTTTGCTTTATGAACTATTATCAAAGAGAGAGGCGTTGTAGCTGAGCGGTAAAGCGCTTGGATGGTGAACAGGGGATACCGGGTTCAAATCCTGGCGAAGACTGGGATTTTTTAGATTCAGGATCATTTGGCGCCTATGAGTCCAACCAGCTCTAATTGGTACCAAATGTAAGCCTCCGCTTGCACAAAGGCTCCGTACTGGGATTAATTCCTTACAGTACGATCTAGGTATCTGGCAGTGTTCTGTAAGGTTCACTTGTCTCCGTACAAGGTGAGACCCAGGCAGGCACCAGTTCTCTCTGTTTCAAGACTAGTCTTAACTTCGATTGTATTTCTGAGCACCCTGCATTCGTAGAAGATGTGTTTCGCGGTCTCGTCTTCAGCGTAGCAGTGTCGAAATCTAGAATCGTGTTTTTTTCGTCCAATCCTAGCGAAGTAGGGTCCTATTGTACAGTTTCCGGTACGGAATCATGCCAAAATTGTTTGTTCCTTTGTTCTAGCTGCCAACAATCGTCTTTTCTGTTTGGGCGTTTGAGAACTTTCCAGACTTCCCGTCCCGTGCAAATATGGTCCCAGCTTTTGTGCCAGTTGGACTTGACGCATTCACAAATCCTCGCTTTTGCACTTTCGTATCTTTGCGACCCCCCCCCCCCCCAGTGGGTCTAGAAGCGTTCCTTCGCCAAACTGTCGGCATTGTCGTTTTATCTTCTGAGTTCACAGTAAGGGGGAATCCGTTGCATCACCATACGTACCTTATTTTTTTTTTCAAGGCGCTCCAAGCACGACATATTTTATATCAGTTGTGTAGGCATCTCTTTGGACTCTCGAGAGTCTGCAGGCAGGAAATTGAATATGTAAAAAGAATTACATTGGCCGGTGTCCAGGGTCGGTCCTACAGTTTGCGGGGCCCTATGCGAAATGGATTGCGCGGTGTCTAATTTGGGTTGTGATAAGGATAATAAGTGAAAAAATTAAGATTTTGTATTAGAAAATAAATTCGTCTTTGCATTTTATTCATACTTTACTAAGTACAAAATCTCTGTCAAATTAACTTTACGAGCCATCTACAGAAGATAGTAGTTATCCAACAAAAAATTTGCATCGCGCGGGGCCTATGAAAGTGTGAGGCCCACAGCGGCCGCATAGGTTGCTGTGGTCTAAGACCGGCCCTGCCGGTGCCGCAATTCCTTCCTCGATACGTTGTTCAATATGTTCCAGGGCATTTTCGGTTCCTTCCAGTTCCGCCATGTAATTGCTTTCTCCTGCAAATCGGCGTGTCAGTTCTTCGCTTTCTGTTAAACCGGGGAAACCTATTACTACTCCATAGCCCGAGTTTGTTCTGCCTTTGACTTCTCTCGTTGATCCGCTTCTGTGTGTAAACCTTAATGGTATTTTTTCTGGAAGAATTGGGCTAAGTTTTTTTCTGGCAGTGAATTTGTGTAGGTTTTGTTTGTACATTTCTTGTTTTCCTTATTGCTCCATAACCCATTCTTGATGTTAAGAAATGAATCAATTTAAAAAGTAACCAGTTATTTTATTTGATGGTGGATTGGTATGGCGAAGGGAAATAAATCTTACAGTATTGACATATATGGCTATAAAATAGAGTTATTCTCTATAGATAGATTTTTTAAAAATTAATTTTCAAAATCTATTGCTTGTGTATTTTGTCATTTTAGTATATTTATTGTAAATAATAATTTGAAAGCACAAAATAATTAACACATATCTTTATCTTATATAAAACCCAAAACTTTAAGCGTCTTAAACATCCATCCTACTCAAATTATCATTTTTAGCCAACAAAATTTAGTCGCTATGTTAACAAGTAAATATACAATGGTACCAAATGTTCCACAATTTTAAACATTTTTGAAATTGCTTTTCGTGAAATTAAAATCTATTTTTCTTATGTTATAACATTATTCTCTTCTACATTTTTTGTTTTGTTTTTTAAATTGTTTGTTTTTAAAATCAATGTAACAATGTAGCATTACATCTGGTTTCAATGTTCATTTGACTGCTTGCTCTATAACCAAATAAGTAAATGAGATTTAAAAAAAAAAAAAACGTCACAATACTATGAAGTATTTTTTCTTCAAATTTTTGTATTTAGTGGGAAGCGTGGTCGAGAGGCTAAGTGCGCTTGAACTTGGCTTGTCTTGGTTACCTAGAAGGGGGCTCGAGGTTCAACACCCGACTCGGGCGGAGTTGTGTTTACTGAGCGCCTAAAGGCAGCACGGAAAACCAACTCCTAGATACCCCCCCCCCCCCGGCTGGTCCACAAATGAGATGGGACCAAAGCGCTCTAAGCATGAAAGTAGCGCTATATAAAAGCTATACTAATTTATAAAAAAAAGTATGAGTACTTCTGGTATCAATGTTGTTTTGACTAATTGCTCTAATACTCCTAAAACTAAATTTATGACAGCCTGTCAGGTCATAGAGAGAAAAAAAGATCCCATTACCATGAAGTATATATAAGGCTTGAAGTGTGGCTGTTTCGTTTTCATCCACTTCCAAAACCTGTAAAAATAAAATCATACCAAAAATGTGTTTATCGTTCAAAGATTTCAGATTTTCAGAATGAGCACCCAATGCCTAAAGTAACACACAAATGTTTCTATGCTATTTCTGACAGATCTAACGTGTTGACTTTCACTGGTAAAATGTTCATGTTACGTCTAGATCGGGAATTTTTTTTTTTTTTTGGTTTCTTTTTAATAATAAAAATAATACTAAAGTTTTCTTTTTTAGACCATGTGATTAATAGGGCAGATGATGTAAAGTTCAATTGTTTCTATAGCCTACGATTAACAAGAGTATTATGTAGCACAACGACCAGCCACCTTTACTTTTCCCCAACTAATGTTAGAGTTAGACGGAATAATATTAATAGGAAAAAAATACTTTTATTTTCAACACCTCGGGTTTTTATCTGACACTCAAGTTGTATATTTTATTGAATTTAGCATTACAAAATCACAAACTATGCATTTAGCTCACAAAATTAGAAAACATACAATATTAATTCTATCACTAAATTATTAGTATAATTACTACCCTTACCAATTACAAGCATACATACAGTGACATCTAGTTGAACGTATATGAAATGTTTAAAAAAAATGCAATTTTTTATTATGGTTTTAAAGTAGTAGGTATTGTCTTGGTGTTCATATCGAAAAAAATTGTGTCCCTATAAGAAATGAAAAACGGCGTCTCTATTTCGCAAAAATCTCACTTCTTCCAATGGGTCTACATACTGTTATTACTAGTTAGTTGACATTTTTTTTAAAGCATTGTTGATATCCATTACTTGTGATTAACTCTTATTGACAAATCAGAGCTGGAAGGACTAGTCCTCCCGTAGTACTCTGGCAAGAAACTTAGCCGTTCGGCGTAGTGCCTCGTAGCTACCATACAAGTCGAGTGACTGCACAGACAGGTCCCCCCTTAGCTCGCGGAGCTGGGGACACTCGTACAAGACGTGCGACACTGTTTCGACGCTCTGTCCACAGTGACGTCAAAGTTCGTGCGGAACGGGCAAAGTATGTCCCAAGATATCCATTTCCAGACAAATGTTAAACACTTTTTTTACTTAATTCCCCCCAAAAAGTAAACACTAATTCGATGCCACATAAGATTACAGAAGTCTTCATTTTATGGTTAATGTTTTTTTCTCTCTATACTTTAAACTAAATAATATACATCCCCCCCCCCCGCAAAAAAGTTTAATGTTTTTGACTGTTTCAAGAACGCATATTGCATAAGATAGCTGGCTGGCTAGTTGTATGGTATGTGCTTGGGACATGTTGTCTTGGGGGTCCTGAGTTCGAACCTATAAATCGTTTGAGAGAGGGTCATTAGATTGATTTTTGTTAGACAGTATAAACTATATTTGTTATTTAATCAGAGTTTTAATTTTTGAAATAAGCCAAAGCAACACAAAAATACATGTTATCTTTCATGCACAGAATTCATTTTTCAGTTGTTTTTTTTTTTTTTTCATTCATACAAAATGTGTTATTTTCTAAGATAGATTTAGATTGTAAAAGTTTATTTAAGAAAAACAACTTTTTCCAAGTATCGGATTAAAATGAAACATTACTCCGTAATTTATTATTTTGGCTTTCACTACTTTCATGGGAGGGGGGGTATCTAGGACATGGTTTTCTTTAGGCGCTCAGTAAACACAACTCCGCCCGAGTGGGGTGTTGAACCTCGAGCCCCCGTCTAGGTAGCCAAGCGCACTTGGCCTCTCGACCACGCTTCCCACGATAAGACATGAATCAATAAAAAATTAACCCATTTGATAATTTGATAGTTACTTTTTTTTTCTCTCAGAAAACCATAAACGCAAAAAAGATAGTTTTAATTGTTTGACCATGCTCTGCAGAGAATTCAGTATTTCATTTCTGTAAATAGAAACTATTTAAGCTTCTGGCGTAGATAAATTATTGAACACATTATGAAAAGATATAAACAAATAAGATACTTGGAATGAACAATTTAATGTCAGAGGCTCAATTCGTTCTTTTATAATCTCAGAGCTTGCGAAGAAATGAACTCTGGAACCTGGAGAAAGAAATATATTTTTGTATGGATTTATTATTACTATTACGTTAAGAAGATACAATACAAAGCTGTATTATTTCACATGGATAAAACATAAACTTTAAATCTATTGATTACACTTGACTGTCTTGGATAAACAGAGTACGGTGAAGATTTATATAATTCTTTTTAGCAAATATAATTTTAATCTAATTAGGACAATATTTTAAGTATTACATTTGGTCTTTCTTTTAAAAAAATCTTTAAAAAATGTATATTAAGTAGCTATTTAATATATCCAGCTTGAATAGCCTTCCCAGTGTGAACCCAACATTCCGGGCTCACATAGGTCTCACCAGCCACATGAGGAGACATAAAACTCCAGTGCAAAGACCTTAGCCCCCTGGATGACAAAGTGGTCATCATCGAACCACGATGGACGAACTATATATATATATATATATATATTGAAGAAAGGACCTCACCCTTTTTCACAGAATGAACACCATGTTTTAATCGACATTTACCCTAAACTCTATTGCCATATCACAAAGGGCTCGTACAGGTATTTATTCTGGAAACCGTACCGAAACAAAACAAAGAAGAGCAAGCCAGAGAAAACGCCGAGAAGACTACAGAAAAGAATAGATGGGCCCGTCATCCAAACAGATTGGATTCAATGCACAAAAGATCGGTTGACATTTTGTTCTCCATTTATCTAATCATCTGTAGTGCCCTTACGTTTCATCAGACTAGAGAATAGCTGAAGCTAAATGTGAAATTTTGACGAAATTTGCGTCAAAAATTATTTCTGGAGTCAAAAGAAGAAATTATGTGGTGTATTATTTTTGTATTATAGTCAGTTAACTACTGAAGGAACCAATAATTAAGCGGCTAAAATAATATGCAAAAAAAAGGTAAGAACATAAAATTAATCTTATTGCGATAAACAAATATAACCTCGCTGCCATTAAATCAAATAGTCATATGACTCTATAATAAAAAAAAAACATGCTCCAGTAATCTTGGATAGATACCTTGAGGATCAGACTTTTTAAAGGAGCATTTATAGGTGTCCTCCTCTTTCTTTAAACGCCGAATCTCTTCAATCAAAGCTGTCGAATTTGTTTCATATTCTACTCCTTTCTTTGCGGAGAAAGAAATATCTGTCCCATTGGCATTGTTTCCATTGACGCTACATCTGTATACTTTGGCATCCAACTGAGTTGGGTAATGTAACGTTAAAGCTAAATACAGATTTCCAAAACTGACTTGTGAGTTTGAAAATTTCGTAAGTTGTTTCAAATTAAGTGTGGAAGAATCTAAAGTAATAAGAGCAATAAAGTCTCTGATAGTTTGATTATAACGAGAAAGTGTTAGAGATCTGATAACATCCAGATGTTGAACTTGGTTGTTGGTGATAGAACAGTTGATCACAAGTTGTGCTGTTATCTCTCCTGATATAATATCTGGTCGGACATCGATGATCAGTTCTGAAACATAGTAAAATTTATTTAGATGATCATAAATATCTCTAGCTGAGTGAGTAGAAATAAATAAAAATGAAATCAAATCAAAGAACTGACCTGAATCTGACAATGAGACCAACACCACACACAGAGTAAGATGTACCATATGAGCCATGTTGACTTACGACATCAATGGAGAGAATTCTTGTATATATAGTAAATCGTCAAAAGATAATGTAGATGTCTCGGACTGTAGGAAACTTTCTTATCAGTTCAAGTTACAACAACATCTCTAAGTCAACATAACGTCCTTGTAGTTAATAGGACAAGCGTGACCAGTGTGACTTGAACAATTATCAAGAAATGTAATAGTCTGTAACGCAGGGGTTCTAAGCCTGTGGGTCGCGATGACCATGTGTCAGGGGTCGCCTAGGACCATCGGAAATTTGGGTTTTAAAAACTTTTTATCCATTTATTATCTGATTTTTTTTTAATTTAATTTTTATTTTGTAACTAGCATAGTTGGTACCATAGGTGGTATACATTTTTTTATTTAATATAACAAAACAAAGAGACATTACCCGGATGCTTTTTATCCGAAAAAGAAACATCGTCAAACAAAAATTTCATTTAAAAATTAGAGTAACATTTTTAAGAAAAGGTATTTTGCTAGAGGATAAAGATGGCAATTAAAGTTAGTGATTGTAACATCACTGTTTGAGGGTAGACGTCCTTTTCCATTGATAGTTACTTCACTACACTAAGCCTGATGGCTTCCACGTGATGTGACGTGTTTGTCGAAAGGCAAGGTTTTTTTTTAAAATCTTGTTGAAGAATATTTTTTTAGAAAGAAAACACAGAAAATAGCCGACATGGTAGACATCTTTGTCACCTTGAATAATTAAATTTTTCAACGCAAGGATCACATGCATTATGGGTTGTATAAAAAGATCAGTTTGTCCAAGTGAAACTTCAACTTTGGCATAGAAAACTGGATGAAAATAAAACTTAGATCTTGAAAACTTTATCTGCTTTCTGTTAGGAAAAAAGGGCATTGAATCTGACAGACCGACTACAATGGTAATTTCTGTCATATAACATTACCACTATCGTGCGAGTGAAATTTCACCAAACTTCCATATCTAGAAGACATCATGTTTACACTTTCTAGAAGTTAAAGTTGAAGATGTTCCGGAGACAGAAAGAGTTTACTGAGCTCATCAAAAGCCGTGCAGCTAAAAATGATTGTCAGTTACACAATTCTGGATCACGTTTTTGCAGTCATTTCCCAATTTTGACATTGTCTTGCGCCTTTTTTATCCATTTCTAACAATAGGCATATATTTTTGAGAAGCAGGGTTTTCTAGCCTGTTAGTTATCAAGTCTAAATAAAGAAGTTGACTTAATGCTGAAGAGAACATTCATTGTGCTCTTACAAGAATCCAACCAACGTTAGCGTATTTACAAATATGCGACAATATAGTTTACCTTATTTAATATCATCCGCCATGTTTCGCCATACTTTTCCAATTGTCACACAAGTCTGTGCACATGAATATGTTGAATACGCAATAGAGAAGTTAATAAATGTAAATCATAAAATAAAGTTTTTGTTAGCATTTAATTATAAAAGACATGTATTTTACACTCATTACAATTACATAAAGCTTTTATGTGTTCAATTTCTATCAATGAAACTAAATTACAAATCAGATACAGACATGACGATAACGATTTTCTAACATGAGCAAATGTTCATTCACCTAGGTCTAGGAACGAAAAAGAAAAAATACGATTGGGGGTCTCGGCAACAAAAAGGTTGAGAACCGCTGCGTGTAACGTAATGAGTTAAGACATGGTGGAGATGTGGGTGGCATCGTGTACGCTGAAAAGCTAGTATTTGCTTTGTCAAGCTAAAGTGATTATTTTGAAGGTCACAGTTTGTCAGCAGAAATATAAAATGTGCAAGGTTGTGAAAAAATACTTGATTGTTTTAGTAAATTTTAAAAAGTTATTTTTTTAATGTAATTTTTGATTCCAAAGTATATATTTCTAGGCTTATAGTATCACTCACCGGCTAATCCTGTTGGTTTGTCCATATTGCCAGGCCATCATCTCCCTTTTTTTTTTTATTTCCAATACTTCCCATACTACTCGTCAATTATTTGCTCGTCAATTGTTTTCTCGTCAAATGTTCGCTCGTCAATTATTTGCTCGTCAATTGTTTTCTCGTCAAATGTTCGCTCGTCAATTATTTGCTCGTCAATTGTTTGCTCGTCAATTGTTTCCTCGTAAATTGTTTGCTCGTCAATTGTTCGCTCGTCAATTGTACGCTCGTCAATTGTTTGCTCGTCAATTGTTTTCTCGTCAAATGTTCGCTCGTCAATTGTTCGCTCGTCTATTGTTTGCTCGTCAATTGTTTGCTCGTCAATTGTTTGCTCGTCAATTGTTTGCTCGTCAATTGTTTGCTCGTCAATTGTTTGCTCGTCAATTGTTTGCTCGTCAATTGTTTCCTCGAAAATTGTTTCCTCGTAAATTGTTTGGTCGTCAATTGTTCGCTCGTCAATTGTTTGCTCGTAAATTGTTTGCTCGTCAATTGTCAATTGTTCGCTCGTCAATTGTTTGCTCGTCAATTGTCCATTGTCAATTGTTCGCTCGTCAATTGTTTGCTCGTCAAATGTTCGCTCGTCAATTGTTTGCTCTTCAATTGTTTGCTCGTCAATTGTTTGCTTGTCAATTGTCAATTGTTAATTGTTTGCTCGTCAATTGTGTGCTCGTCAATTGTTTTCTCGTCAAATGTTCGCTCGTCAATTGTTTGCTCGTCAATTGTTTCCTCGAAAATTGTTTCCTCGTAAATTGTTTGGTCGTCAATTGTTCGCTCGTCAATTGTTTCCTCGTAAATTGTTTGCTCGTCAATTGTTTGCTCGTCAATTGTCAATTGTTCGCTCGTCAATTGTTTGCTAGTCAATTGTCAATTGTCAATTGTTCGCTCGTCAATTGTTTGCTCGTCAATTGTCAATTGTCAATTGTTCGCTCGTCAATTGTTTGCTCGTCAATTGTTCGCTCGTCAATTGTTTGCTCGTCAAATGTTCGCTCGTCAATTGTTTGCTCTTCAATTGTTCGCTCGTCAATTGTTTCCTCGTAAATTGTTTGCTCGTCAATTGTTCGCTCGTCAAATTTTCGCTCGTCAAATTTTCGCTCGTCAATTGTTTGCTCGTCAATTGTCAATTGTTTCCTCGTCAATTGTTTGCTCGTCAATTGTCAATTGTTCGCTCGTCAATTGTTTGCTCGTCAATTGTGTGCTCGTCAATTATTCGCTCGTCTATTGTTTGCTCGTCAATTGTTTGCTCGTCAATTGTTTGCTCGTTAATTGTTTGCTCGTTAATTGTTTGCTCGTTAATTGTTTGCTCGTTAATTGTTTGCTCGTCAATTGTTTGCTCGTCAATTGTTTGCTCGTCAATTGTTTGCTCGTTAATTGTTTGCTCGTTAATTGTTTGCTCGTTAATTGTTTGCTCGTCAATTGTTTGCTCGTCAATTGTTTGCTCGTCAATTGTTTGCTCGTTAATTGTTTGCTCGTTAATTGTTTGCTCGTTAATTGTTTGCTCGTTAATTGTTTGCTCGTTAATTGTTTGCTCGTCAATTGTTTGCTCGTTAATTGTTTGCTCGTCAATTGTTTGCTCGTCTATTGTTTGCTCGTTAATTGTTTGCTCGTTAATTGTTTGCTCGTCAATTGTTTGCTCGTCAATTGTTTGCTCGTTAATTGTTTGCTCGTTAATTGTTTGCTCGTCAATTGTTTGCTCGTCAATTGTTTGCTCGTCAATTGTTTGCTCGTTAATTGTTTGCTCGTTAATTGTTTGCTCGTCAATTGTTTGCTCGTTAATTGTTTGCTCGTTAATTGTTTGCTCGTCAATTGTTTGCTCGTCAATTGTTTGCTCGTCAATTGTTTGCTCGTTAATTGTTTGCTCGTTAATTGTTTGCTCGTCAATTGTTTGCTCGTCAATTGTTTGCTCGTTAATTGTTTGCTCGTCAATTGTTCGCTCGTCAATTGTTTGCTCGTCAATTGTCAATTGTCAATTGTTCGCTCGTCTATTGTTCGCTCGTCAATTGTTTGCTCGTCAATTGTTTGCTTCTCAATTGTTCGCACGTCAATTGTTCGCTCGTCAATTGTTCGCTCGTCAATTGTTTGCTTCTCAATTGTTCGCACGTCAATTGTTCGCTCGTCAATTGTTTGCTCGTCAATTGTCAATTGTCAATTGTTCGCTCGTCAATTGTCAATTGTCAATTGTTCGCTCGTCAATTGTCAATTGTCAATTGTTCGCTCGTCAATTGTTTGCTCGTCAATTGTTCGCTCGTCAATTGTTCGCTCGTCAATTGTTTGCTTCTCAATTGTTCGCACGTCAATTGTTCGCTCGTCAATTGTTTGCTCGTTAATTGTTTGCTCGTTAATTGTTTGCTCGTTAATTGTTTGCTCGTCAATTGTTTGCTCGTCTATTGTTTGCTCGTTAATTGTTTGCTCGTTAATTGTTTGCTCGTTAATTGTTTGCTCGTCAATTGTTTGCTCGTCTATTGTTTGCTCGTTAATTGTTTGCTCGTTAATTGTTTGCTCGTCAATTGTTTGCTCGTCTATTGTTTGCTCGTTAATTGTTTGCTCGTTAATTGTTTGCTCGTCAATTGTTTGCTTCTCAATTGTTCGCTCGTCAATTGTTTGCTCGTAAATTGTTTGCTCGTCAATTGTCAATTGTTCGCTCGTCAATTGTTTCCTCGTAAATTGTTTGCTCGTCAATTGTCAATTGTTTGCTCGTCAATTGTTTGCTTGTCAATTGTTAATTGTCAATTGTTCGCTCGTCAATTGTTTGTTCGTCAATTGTTTGCTTGTCAATTGTCAATTGTTAATTGTTTGCTCGTCAATTGTTTGCTCGTCAATTGTTCGCTCGTCAATTGTTCGCTCGTCAATTGTTCGCTCGTCAATTGTTTGCTCGTCAATTGTTCGCTCGTCAATTGTTTGCTCGTCAATTGTTCGCTCGTCAATTGTTCGCTCGTCAATTGTTCGCTCGTCAATTGTTTGCTCGTCAATTGTTCGCTCGTCAATTGTTCGCTCGTCAATTGTTCGCTCGTCAATTGTTCGCTCGTCAATTGTTCGCTCGTCAATTGTTTGCTCGTCAATTGTTCGCTCGTCAATTGTTCGCTCGTCAATTGTTCGCTCGTCAATTGTTCGCTCGTCAATTGTTTGCTCTCAAAAGATTCCCTCTACTACCACCACAGCTTGGCCTTTGATGATAAGTTATCAGCGGCACGGTCATAACTATTCTAATCGCACGTCTATCTCTCAAAAAATGTGCACTACTTGCACCACACCTTGGCCTTTGATCATTCTACATAATCATATTTATATATAAAATATTTAATAGGGGATGAAATGACCAGGGGATGAAATGACCAGGGGATGAAATGACCAGGGGATGAAGTGACCGAGGATGAAATGACCAGGGGATGAATTGACCGGGGATGAAAGGACCGGGGATGAAATGACAAGGGGATGAAATAACCGAGGATGAAAAGGCCGGGGATGAAGTGACCGGGGATGAAATGACTGGGGATAAAATGACCAGGAGATGAGATGACTGGGGATGAAATGACCAGGGGATGCAATGACCGGGGGATAAAGTGACCGGGGATGAAGTGACCGGGGATGAAGTGACCGGGGATGAAGTGACCTAGTGAACAATTGACACGCGAACAATTGGCACGCGAACAATTGACGCGCGAACAATTTACCAGATACCAAAATAAACATGATTGCTGCAACCAAAAATAAATAAAGAAATGCACATTTACAATTCTGCATTTATATCAATTTAAAAGCTGATAGCGATGACAGGAGAACAAATTGTTAGGGAAAAACTATTATAGATACAGAAATATTTCAATTTTACAGAAATGTATATGCAGAAAAACAAAGAGTCTTGGTAAAAAAAATATATCTATATCACTATAAACTTTAAACTGATCTATATTATGACTCAAATTTTAAACAAAGATAAAATCAAAGATCAACAATTAAATAGTTTTTAAATTTTAATAATGTTTTCTTTAATGTTTTTTTTTTATAACAGTACCACAAAATTTCAAAACAATGTAATTTTTTTTTCATTTCTGACTCCAACAACTTATTTGAGCGTATTTGTACGAAGTAGGATTCTCTTCAACCTAAGTTGTTTTAAGATCAAATCATAGAAACTGATTGGACGCCACACTAAATTTAATTTCATTTGATTTAACAACATCATTCGTAAACAAGAACTAAAAAGTTTGCTGTTTTTATGTGTATCATCCTTAGAGTTATCTTGTTAAATAATCAGAATGTGGGAAGCGTGGTCGAGAGGCTAAGTGAGCTTAAACTTGGCTTGTCTTGGCTACCTAGGGGGCTCGAGGTTCGACACCCGACTCGGGCAGAGTTCTGTTTACTGAGCGCCTAAAGGCAGCACGGAAAACCAATTCCAAGATACCCCCTCCCCCCCACTGGTCCACAAATTAGATTGGACCAAAAGCGCTCTGAGCATGCTATTAGCATGAAAGTAGCGCTATATAAAAGCTATAATAATAATAATGTGTGATGTGTTTCATTATGGATGAAAGTTTGGTTGAGAAACATTGGCACTGGGGTAATATATTGATAGCGAAGGTAAACCAAACTATTATTTTAAATAAATAAAGTCTATTGTTAAAGATTAGACCTAAAGTTAAGGTATGAATATTTACCTAAAAGAAACGAGAAAATGAGCCGGCGGTAGGAGATCCTCACATTATCAATAGAGAAACGAAGCCATTTTTTGACGTCGAATGTATATAAAAGGTGCTTGTTATCAATGATGGTAGAAAAGAAGAATACTTGGTGAAGCTGTCAGCCTTTCTCATTACAATTACAAGTCTAATGAAAAATATGGCTAAATATATTTATTAAAAATTTTAAAAAAATGTAGATTTCAAAATGATTTCTATTGCCGCAGACGACTTCACCAACAGATCCGTCACTACTCAAAATCGTTGTATTATTCGCGGTACAAATAGCAGCTTTGATATCAGAGAAGTGTTAAAGGTTGAATGGTGTAATCTTTAAGAATGCGAATGTCGTGGAATGCTGGGTTCGTGCTTCCTGGAGTACTCTTGACACGTGACAAACATATATACCACAAATTGACTTAAGTCCGTTTCAGCAGACAAATATAAAGTTTATTTGATTACAATAATAATAATACTGCACTCCTTGTTAGTGCTACAAGTCAAGAGAAAATCCTATCCGCATAACAGCGGTATAAAAATATCCAATACGTTAAACTCTCCAGAGTATACTACAAATCACATCCGCATCTCAGCGGATAACACTGTACAGAATAATACTGATTGACTACTAGAAATACATGTCTCAAAAAGACCACTGACATCAACTGACCAAAAGTTACTACCTAACTGAAATCTCTACTCGACTTTTCTAAGTCGCTACTGTCCCTCCCGGACCAAAAATACTACTAGACTGCCAGGTCTGAAGGATACCACTTGACTGACTTGACTGCACTCAAAGTCAACTTTATTCATTCTACTTCATGTTTTCTACATCAGGAATTCCACGTGTCTTTTAACCTCTGAACTTGACGTGAACATTCAATCAGGCAATGTGTCAACTGAGACTGTAACAAGTAGAACATTCAATCAGGCAATGTGTCAACTGAGACTGTAACAAGTAGAACATTAACTCAGGCAATGTGTCCACTGAGACTGTAACAAGAAGCCAATAGCTATTAAAACCAAGCATGGGACCATCACTGACGAAGTCTGGTCAAAGAAGTTTTAATTAAAGCATTATTGAGGATCTTTATCTTTCTTCCGAAAATCAAGGGACTGACTACTGATGGTCCCAAAGTTTTTGAGGTAACGTCTGTATTATATAAGATAAGATAAGATAAGTATGGATGAAAGCAAGATTCACCAACTGAGAGTTAAGTCTGCACCATGTGATGATGATCGTGTTCAGAAACAAACAATTTTTATCGTTTCAAAAATCCATCCGCTGCCAATGTGTTAAGAGCCACGACAGAACTACTACTGGAACTGATTAACTTACTGTTGTGTATTTATGTTCTTGTTGTGTGTTGTGAACTGATTTGTCTTGTATGTCAAAATGTCTTGGTGTCCAGGTCAGCTTGTGTGGGTGTGTGAGTAATGCGTTATTGTGAACTGTTTTCTCATTCTTGTTAAATAAAGCCTAGGATCAAGACATGCCTTCTTGTAGTGTTTCATTAGGTTACTACACTTACATTCTTGCTTGTCAAATTTCAAAAAATGCAGACAATTGATTTCTACTCCATGTTGCTTGCAGAAATTTTGTTGAATCTTAGAAAACAAGCGTAAGCGAGCACTTATTTGTAAGGACAAACCTTTCCAGTGATGAATCGGGCGAAACCTATATTACGCAATCGTCTCCTGGACGAACATCTAGAATTCTAGATTCATTGCTCCGACTTGTTGTCTCTTCTATGCAGTCAGATATTTTACAGTTATGGATACACTTCCTTTGCTGAACTGGGAGACAAACACTTACTGATTTTGTGACAAAGGGTTGAGAAGTAGAGTGGTTAAGCGTTGGCTTGCGAAGGGTTAGGCCCACAACTTCGAATTCAGGTTGTTTCTTTTTTATTAAATGAAATTAAAAAGCGATCACCCAGATACTTCCTTCTTTCTCACCCTTTCCAACTGGTCGAGACAAGCTAAAGCATCATGACGTATGGAAAGAGCTAAAAGTGTTAAATTGCGTTTAAAAAAATCAGAACAAAAAATATAATTATAATCACACAGATTTATTTTTGTTAGTCTGATCCAAATTAATTGATACATCTAATATAAGCTCAGTTGTTGTTTTTTAAAGTAATTTTTCGCTTGTTTATACTAGTTCTTTATTTTTGGCATTATAAGAACCTGAAGCGAAAATTTCTTTGACAGAAGTGTTGAGAGCATTTTCTTCTATAGAGCGACCAGTTCTTAGAGCCATACCATTGTTTTAAAAAGCACTAAGTTCTGTTTTTTTATGAACATGTGTGTCAGACTACCTTACATAAAACGATGGTCTCCTGGAGGCTGGTGTGGACAGTATAGGAGCACTACTTACCATTTGTCAGCAGTATTTGGTTGGATCTAGATCTAGATTCTAGATCTGAATTCTAAACCTGTATTTACGTAGATCCTATTTTAGGTGCCTGACATCGTAAAACATCTCTAGTTCTAGGTCCAGTCTAGATGGATTAGAAATATTTAATCAATTCATTCCCAATCAGTTTAAAGACTTCATACTAATCGACACATTGAAAGAAATTCTGCTTTCTGTAGATCAGTAAAAAAAAAAACAAACGTTAATCCTATTTTAGGTGCCTGACATCGTAAAACATCTCTAGTTCTAGATCCAGTCTAGATGAATTAGATATATTCAATCAATTAATTCCTAATCAGTTTGAAAACTTTATGGTTATTGACACATTGAAAGAAACTCCGCTTTATGTAGATCAGTAAAAAAAAAGTAATACTTTTATTTCGTGGTAGATCTAATAAGAATAATCCATTTCTAGGCATTGATACATTGGTGTTTAGCAAGAACTACTTTTATTAAAAATTAAATTATTATTCATTGATTTTTTTTACTTTAGAGGTGGAAATGCGTATTTTCAACTTATAAACCGTACTCGCGTATTTTCGTGTCCATTTGTTGGTCTCGTCAGTTAGGAGAGAAAGAGTTAACTCTAAAAATATTATTTTAGCATTAATAAAACAACCACGTATGTAAAAGACCTGTGTGTAGTCGCTGAATGAACTCTTTATGTTGTGTGTCTGCGTGTATTTATGTGTCTATGTTTCTGTTGTGTCCTCTTTATAGAAGAAAAGAGTCCTTGTAATCACAAGCAGTCTTAGTCTTAGTATTACAAAATACCATGAACATACAATGAACATACAATAAACGTACAATGAACATACAATAAATATACAATGTACATACAATGAACTTACAATAAACATTCAATGAACATTCAATGAACATTCAATGAACATACAATGAAGGTACAATGAACATACAATGAATTTAGAATGAACGTACAATGAACTTAGAATGAACATACAATGAAGTTACAATGAACATACAATGAACTTACAATGAACATACAATGAATTTAGAATGAACATACAATGAACTTACAATAAACATACAATAAACATACAATGAACATACAATGAAGGTACAATGAACATACAATGAACTTACAATGAATTTAGAATGAACATACAATGAACTTAGAATGTACATACAATGAACATAGAATGAACATACAATGAAGGTACAATGAACATACAATGAACTTACAATGAACATACAGTGAACATTCAATGAATTTTTTAATGAACATACAATGAAGGTACAATGAACATACAATGAAGTTACAATGAACATACAATGAACTTACAATGAACATACAATGAATTTAAAATGAAAGTACAATGAACTTAGAATGAACATACAATGAAGTTACAATGAACATACAATGAATTTAGAATGAACATACAATGAACTTAGAATGAACATACAATGAACATAGAATGAACATACAATGAAGGTACAATGAACATACAATGAACATAGAATGAACATACAATTAAAGTACAATGAACATACAATGAACATAAATAGCAAGTACGCAACAAGAGACGTTTAGGCCACGAGGCCTTGAAACAGAAAAGACAATAATAAAAAAAAGCAGAAAAAAGGAATGGGGGGGGGGCTTGTAAAATTAAGATAAATCTGAGAAGGATGGAATGTCTTGCTTTTTCTCAGTTTAAAGAAAAGTGTGCAAGTGGTTGCTAACTGACATGTTTAACTCTTTCTCTCCGTAATAATTTTCCATCATCCGACGGCTTTGTTCTTTTTGTTCATTTGTAGCTCACTTCCCTGTTATGATTTAACTTTTATAACTTTGTTATAAGACAATGTTTTATTTAGTCTAGATTTGGGAAAGGGAATGAATGCTTTTTCTCTGTGACACAAATTAATATTTATAAAAGGAGAAAGGAAAAATAATGGAGAGACTAATCAAAACGAGATGGTCTTGTCAAATAAGAAAGAAGGAGTTAATAAGTGTGTTTTTAATCTACAGGTGGGTATCAATGTTTTAGTATTGTTTTACCACAGTGACGAGAAGATCGGTAACATTTCTATTGTGTACTTCTAACTTAAAAGTGGGGCCCAAGGGGAATTTCCGAATCCTCCCCCTCCTTCCCCCCTAGCTACGCCACTGAATCCAGATTTGTGTAACTGACATTGAAATGCAAATATTTGTATTGCATCGCTTTTGATGAGCTCAATAAGGTCTCTCTGTCTCTGGAAATATCTTCAACTCCTAGAAAGTGTAAACAGGATGTCATGTACATTTAGAAGTTTATTGAAATTGTATTCACACACTAATGGTAACTATGACGACACGCTGTTATTGCTCTTAGAAATGGGAGCAGCCATGCTCTTTGCTTGACAATACGCTACTGACATTAATACTTCCGGTAAATAGCGGCGTATGCTACGCCGTAGGTCGACAATTGATGACTATTCTGTACAATTGAAACAAACGATTAATTACTACATGAGTAATATAATGATGGCCTGCCGATCGCTTTTCTTCCCATAATATTTGCATTCAATACTGTATACAACACAATCACTCTGGCAACGGCGGCCAGCTAGACTGCCATCCTCAGCGGCAAGCCTTTAACTGAGAAGCTCAGCCACCTACAACATCGCTGGCGCTACTATCATCAGATAAGCTACCTAACCAAAGACAAAGTGCTATACTTTCAGTTCGAAACCCGGACCCCTGGTTGGGAAATCACCATGGCCCTCCTTAATTTATGTAGTAAGGATATATTCAAGTATTATGATTTTGTTGAGCTGTGACTGTAGATATTTTATGGAGTACTTTTCAATTTAAGGAATGTTTTGTCTAAGGCTAGTTTTACTCTAAGTTCAAAAACAAATATTTCAATAAAAGTAGTTAAACTTTAATATAAAGCAATAAATATATAACAACCAAAACAATGATGAGACTTCTACAATATCAAACAAATGTAAACATCTTAATGTTCTTGATCTATACCAATGTTTCCGAATTTTTTTTAGTAACGGAACACTTTTCACATTTTGAGTATTTAGAGGGACACTTTGCTTACTTTTATAGAGGTTAATTCCAGTGGTTTCCTTCTAGTTAACCTTTTTCAGTTGTTTGGGGAAACACATATTCAACCCTCGCACATCACCAGAGTTTCGCAGAGTACAGTTTGGGAAACACTGATCAATACATGATTTGGTATGCATTCATCTTTGAAAATTTAATACTAGCAAGACACCGGCAGTGACCAAAATAATATCAAATGAGTCACAACTGGCAAATGACAATGAAACCCCATCAATGACAATGTTACCGAAGGATTAACATGGTTACTTCTAAACCTACAAATCGATACCATTACTAGCGCTGGCAAGCAAAAACAGGCACTAATACCTCGGAATGATCTATGGGAGTCAAGCTAAGAATGTTCACCAGCTAAAAGCCAACAGAAACAGATGGTCTACACATCATCTGCCCAACATGCTAATTTCATTGTATCATTTCTTTTATTCTGGGATGGATGTTTATCCTGTACTGAAGTCATCTGTTGATGTTTGTTAGATTTCAATCCATTACTCAGCAAGTGTTTGGGTTTCTTGTTCGGGGTGTATTCAATGTAGTTAAACAACTGCACAAAGATAACACACATATATTTTTAACTAGTGAAAAGATGTGATCAACACTGATGGACAATGAATAATAATTTTAATCCAATAAAGGCCACAGTAAAAGTCTCTTGTCAAATAAAACACATCTTTACCCAAGAGAATTCTATTGCTAACTGATTTTCCAGTCTCTAACCCAACATATCCCAAGCGTCACTAGTCCCGTTCAGTATACGTCTTCTATGGTGCGTCTCTAACTAATAATATAAACTAGGTGCTTAACAATCCACCCTGATATACGGAGAGGTGGCTGATTGCCCTACATCTAGTAATATACATTGCGTATATAGAATTTGTCTTTTTTTATTTACAATCACATGGGAACGATAGAGAGACTAAACAGATACTACTGACTAGATCATGATCTGAGGAAAACTTTTGCCAAGTTTAATCAAGATTTGTCAAACTAAGTTGATATTTAATAAGGAGCATGCTAACATTTTTAAATCACTTTTGTATAATAGATCACATCACGTCTGTCTCTTGACTTTCGCTGTTAGGATGCTGTGACAGTTCGCGTACTTTTGTATAATAGATCACATCACGTCAGTCTCTTCACTTTCGCTGTTTGGATGCTGTAACAGATCGCGTACTTTTGTATAATAGATCACATCACGTCTGTCTCTTGACTTTCGCTGTTTGGATGCTGTGACAGTTCGCGTACTTTTGTATAATAGATCACATCACGTCTGTCTCTTGACTTTCGCTGTTTGGATGCTGTGACAGTTCGCGTACTTTTGTATAATAGATCACATCACGTCTGTCTCTTCACTTTCGCTGTTTGGATGCTGTGACAGTTCGCCTAAACAAATTCCTTCACTTTTTTTCCGCTCAGCAGCCGTTATTTTAGCAGAATATAGTAATAGATATAAGACGGAACGAGTAAGGATGTAGACATAAAAGAGATAGTACAACTAGGTGATAAGATAATAAAGTAAACAACTACTTCTACTCTCTTTCTCTTATTTTCATCTCAGTAAATGAAACACCAACACGGGCAGTATTAGTTATCGAGTTCCAGTTCACTTCCTTACCTCTTTGGGAACTTTCCCATTTACCGTTCAGGTTTGACTCGTAACAAGCTTTGTACCACCAGGCGCCGTGGTATTCTACTGCACACTTGGCGAATGTTTGTCATTATCATTATCTAACGTACTAAAGTACATATCATTATGATACGAGAGGCTGTTACCGGCATTTCCAGAATAGCCTCCCACATTTATCTTGTAATTGTCTTTTTCACTTAAAATTAAAAAAAAAATCGAATATTGCGCATAATACGCTTGATTTTTTAAAACCAAATCTACTCTTAAATCATATTTTCCCGTGGAAGTTAATTTAAATATATTTTCATTTCCCAGATAAAATTCTCCAATGTTGTAATCTCCAAAGCCGTCACGATACTCCTTCCAGCCTCTATAGAAATCTACACTTCCATTGATTCTTCTCTGAAAGATGATCCACCCACCACCGTCTGTTTTTGTGTCACACATGACCTTTAACCCGGAAGCTAAAACTCTCGTCTTTATTGATAACGTTGCGACAAGAAATAGGTGGTGACAATTCTGTAGAGAAAAGAAATGATGAAAGTAAAAATTAACCTTTTTGAAACAAAAAACTTAAATATAAGTAATTCAAAGTACATGTAAAAAAAAAGTACATCTAATAAACTATAGCTTAGAGGAAATATTGGTTTCCAACCAGATAAATGAAAGTACTTTTGTATGTTTAATAAGCAGCATAGAAACACCATTCGATACAAATAGATATTGGACTAGAGCTCATATATCATAAGATACAAAATAGATTCATCTTTTTCTTCTAGCCAGATTTTTGCTGCTGAGCTGTCACCTCTTTTGCAGACTGTGCAATAGAGAAAAATAGTGTGCTTTTCTCTTCAGTTGCTCAGCGCTGCCGTACAGGGTGTTGGTTATGTTGGGCTGTACTGGTAGTAGGGTCTGCCTAAGGTGAATTAGGAGGGGGCATTCAAAGAAGATATTGTTTAGATTTTATAAGGGTAGATCCAGTGTCTCCAAAGGGGGAGTTGTGTGGAATTTATTTTCTTAAGATGGTAACGATTGCAGGTATAAAACTTAGTTTTTCGGTCTATGACACTACATACTTTTCTGAAACAAAAACTAAAATAAACATAAAATAATTTTATTTTTAGTAAATACAATAAACATGAACAAGAAACCCTGCTGTACCAAGTAAAAAGAACACATGGGCCACGAGACCATTAACTAAAACAAATGAAACATAACAAACCATAAAAACAAAATACGCCTATAGTTTATGAAAATTATATTCGGTTTTGTTTTAAAAGAAGCTTGTTTAACTTTTTTTCAATATTATGTTATGAATTAAATGCACATTGGTTTTGTTGTGCTAGCTGTGTGAGGCTACTACATAACGACCAACGAGCAATTATCAAGTTAGGGTCTGTAGCACAATTAGCAACAATCTTTATGCCAACTCCCTACTAAATCCGAAAAGTTGTAGGCACGACCGATAACTTGTACTGCCATATTCACATACGAGATGAACAGGTGAATGTCTGAACGATAATACCTGAAAAGTAGCTCAGAATAAATTTTCCCCCTAAAACCAACAAATTCATGCAAAATCAATATTAAGTAACGGTACAAAACTTTTAGGAAATATAAAACATTCTTCAGATTCACCAAAATGCAATGACGACAACTGTTCAAAGAGATGTTTAAACTGCTAGTCGACAGTCATTTGTCTATTTTTTCATTTCAATACATAGACTTCAAACAAAGACTTCTTTATTGATCCTAATGGAAATGTGTTGTGATTATAAAGCCTCTTTTCGCAACTAAAACAAACCAACAGAAACGTTTACATAAATAGAACAGACACAATATAAAGAGTTCATTCACGGACTACACCCTGGCATCTTGGTCCTTTTTATGTTTCCTGATCAACGAGTGACGTTGGTAAAGTCTGACCGAGTAAAGTATGCACGAGTTTTTGTTATGGTAAGAGGAGCTGATGAATTAGCCGTTAACCATGGAATTATTTAAATAATAAATTTTCAGTCACCGCATTATTTAAATTTACATAGAACTTTGCCAATATATAAAACAAAATAGATTCCATTGAAAATCATTTGATTGTAAATGTATTTTAACTTAGTCTATGATAATAATAATAAAGCTAGTCTTCGAATCGGAAGATTAATGAGGATTGAGTAATGCAGTATTTTCCGTAGCCATGCAGCCCCAGCTGTGACCTACATATTTTCTTTTCGCCGTCTGCGTCTGTCCTCGGCAGCGGATTTTCTTTTGGTCTCGAAAGTGTATGCCGCTGCCTTTGTGAGTGACCTCCAGCTGTCTCGTTCTGAGGCCGTATGCAACCAGGTGCTCTCTTCTATGTCAGCTGAGGCAAGTTGGCACCTAAGCTTGTCTTTAAAGCGTTCCTTGGGAACCTCTGCTATGTCTATTATAACCTTTTAAAAATTACCGTACAATAAACATATGTTTTCTGTACTGAGATTGAGAGGGATTAGGTAACTCGTGTAACTCTTTGACTTCAATATTATTACTATTTTACTGGGTTTTTTTCGTTAAATATGTGAAAGCTAGGCTATTAATAATATCAGTAGGATTCGGTGTTTTGTGTCATTGCTTTTTTTTTTTTTTTTTAAATAAACAACCTAACGATAATAAAATCAAAACTTTTTATTTGGCTTTTCTATTTGACAATGTACTTTTCACTTCTAATTGTATGCATTAACTTGTTTCAACTGGTTATTAGTTTGTAAGTAATACTAGCCCCAAAAGTATATTTTCTCTTAATTCAAATGAAAGAACAATGTACATTTACCTGTCTGATTTTTCACTTTCTCAAGCGAAGCGGAAAGATTGGCAATGATAATCTCTTGAAAGCTGCTCATGTTTTTGTAAAAAGTGTTGAAGTCCTCTTTAATACTTGTGATGTTTCGTTGTTGAATGTTAAAATCTTTTTGTAACTTTATTAAGTTTTCTTCAATTACAGCCACCTCTGTTTTAATGCTTGATATATTTTGTTGATTTATTGCGATGTCTTCTTTAACACTTATGATATTTCGTTGTTGAATGTTCAAGTCTTCTTTTATGCTCTGTAGACTTTCGAGATTGGCAGCATGGTATTTTTTAAGGCTTGATATATTATGTTGATCTATAGCTAAGTCTTCTTTCATGCTTCTTATAGTTTGTTGTGTACTGTTTAAATCTGCTGTGTTGCTTAAAATATTTTGTTCTTTAGTTTTCAACTCTTCTTTAATGTGTTTTATATTTTGTTTATTTTCCTGGATATGTTTAGTCTCCTCATCCACTTGATCTAATAGTTTCTCCACTACTTTGACCAAATCATCCACAGTTGGACTCACGACTGTAAGAATCAACATCTCACTGAGTCTCTCAGCTCTTCCATCGGAATGTTTAACATTAGCTTCACAAAAATATTTTCCAGACTCTGAAAATTTCACATTGCTCCATGTGACATGAAGATATGAATCTTTGAGTCCGCTGTCGAAAATTTTACCCTGAGCATCTTTTAAATGACACCCTTGGAGAACGGGTTGGTCTTTATTTATATTTGCAATAACACCATTAGTCTCTGAAAGAAAAAAAGCAGCTACTTAACATTTGTTTTTGTGTCTTCCAACAGGGCCGGTCTTAGGCCACTGCAACCTATGCGGTCGCAATGGGCATTGCGCTTTCATAGGCCCCGCATAGGGTTAGGGCCTCGCAACTGTTAGGAAAGTCCCTGTCTTCCAATATAACATCCTTAAAAGAAAAAAATCATTGTTGTCTCGTCTTTGTCTAGACCAAATTAAACCTTATCCATGACACCATAAAGTTGATTCTCTATAGCAGCGGTTCTTAACCTTTTAATCTCGGTGACCCCTTCTTACAACCCAACTCTGTGCCGCGACCCCCCCCCCCCCCGCTCCAGCACACACGCACAGGAATAGAAGAATAGATAAAAACAATCCATTTTTTCGATGGCCTTTGGCGACCCCTGGCAAATCGTCAATCGACTCCCAAGGGGGTCGCGACTCACAGGTTGAGAACTCCTGCTCTATAAACTGATAAGATTAAATAGATTCGTATCATCATAATGGCTAGTAATTTTAACAAAGAGATGGACATAAATGGGATTCGAAGAAGCATATGGGTCATTATTGTCACGAAGCGATACTGTGTCCTAATTCGACCTGTTTCTAGAAGCCGGGGTCAAGTCATAGAAGACGCAGAACAAAGACATGTTAATTATAATCATCCAATTAGGAAAAAAATAACATACGTTTCTAGCATGTCATAGTTAATAAGGTATTTGGAATAAAAGTTTCAGGGATTCTGGAAAATACGGTTTAGAACAGTAAAAATTGGGGGAAAGCAAGTCAGTTGAAATTCTTGCATAGTAAATGTCTTTGCATTGTAACTGATTCTTGTGTTGTACTGAGTTTTTAAACAGTTGCGGTTCCACTGGTTAAAGTTGTAGCATTAAGTTTTTTATGTAAGGTTGTATTAGTAAAAAAGTTTAATAATATCTAGAGATTTATGTCAAGTTGGTATTAAATTAAAAGTCTACGCATACATTTAGTTTGAACAAACTTAATAAAGAAAAGAAAACAGATATTTCTTCAGTTTGTTGTCAAGTTATTTTTATACATCTCCGGCAAGATGATTCTGTTTGAGCCATTATACATATAAGAAAAAATATCAGGCAATAAAGAAACAGAAGTCATCACAATTATAACAGTACTTCAATCCTGTTGATGAGTCTTTGTGTGAAGTGTTCAGGGTGTAACAACACGATTTAGGATTTGGCGCGAAAGTTTGTTATCTTATCTATGCATTTTAGGTTTATGGTTTTGGCTTGGCGAGACGCCTACAACATTTTAAATATGACTAGAATTTGAGGTTTAACGAAAGTAAATACAAGGCTTTAGTGGTAGGTAGGTATATGAATAATTTGAAATAAGAATTGATTGGCGAGAGGGGAAGCTAATACTATGAACTAACCGCATCGGGTGGCAAAGTACCTGGTGACGCCACTGCAGTCATAATCTTACCTTATAATGGTTAGGGGCGTATTTTCATTTCTGGTTCAAACATTGTTTCATATCATTTTCGAGTGTTTATCTTTTAAAGTGATTATCAGTATATAAACCACATTAGTTCGGGTTTTAATGTTTACCTTGTCGTTGTATCATAGAATGAAATACCTAATTGTCTAGTACTACAAAGTGATTACAATATGTAGCATTACCATGAAGAATATACAAAGACTGCAGTGAGGATGGTTCGTTTTCATCCTGATTGAGAACCTTTAAGAAAAAAATATACATTTTGTTTTGCATTAGAAAAGTTTATAACAAATGTACATATAATATGCAAAAAAAATATTTAAAACTAGATCAATCTTATGACATTGTTTAAAAAAAATAGCCTACTGACGATGTATATTATACAATTATCTAACTTTTCTATCTATCTATCTATCTATCTATCTATCTATCTATCTATCTATCTATCTATCTATCTATCTATCTAACTATCTATCTATCTATCTATCTATCTATCTATCTATCAATCTATCTATCTATCTGTCTATCTATCTATCTATCTATTTATCTATCTATCTATCAATCTATCTATCTATCTATCTATCAATCTATCTATCTAACTATCTATCTATCTATCTATCTATCTATCTATCTATCAATCTATCTAACTATCTATTTGTCTATCTATCAATCTATCTATCTATCTATCTATCTATCTATAAAGTTTGAAACTAACAATAGATAACTTAGTAGTAGTATTTGTAGACGATGACATAATGTAATGGCAATATTTTCACGAAGCCGTTTCACAAGAATATGCAGACCTAGTTGCGAACTAGTTGTGACCTGCATTATATCCCATCTCGTGCAGACAAAGCCGTTGTCCGCCGGCTTTCTATATTATTTTCTTTCTGTCTTCTGCGTCTGTCTTCAATAAAGGTCTTCCTTTGAGTCTCACATGTGTCTCCCGCAGTCTTTGTGAGAGCAGTCCAAATGTCTCTTTCAGCTATCTTGCTCTATGCCAGTTAGTGTGAAAAGAAGCCTAGTTTTATTTTTGGTATCGCTTACAGAGCTCCTTTGTAATGCCGTCCTAACTGAAGCTCGCCAAAGAATTTAACATTTGGCATGCGATCGTCTGTCATGTGGTACATTTTAAACAGCTTATTAATTTTTAGGTCTGTCGTGACACGGTTACTATGTGTGGTCAACCGTAACACACGGTCAAGTGTTGGAGACCTGAGAGTTAGGGGACTTGCGTGAAGTCACCAGCTGTGTTGTAAACAAGGGCAATGAAGAACATCCAGTGGAGCTATTTTGTATGTAAATGTTAGCCTTGTACATATTATGTTACTGTTAAATTCTTTACAATTACAGGAACTTGTTTCTTCACAAGGTCCCAATGTTCATCCTGAAATTCAATTAATTGTTTAGTTTTAAATCTAGAGTAAATAACCTTCAAGATCTAGTCATCTTCTTATTTTATCTTATCTTATATTATACAGACGTTACTTCAAAAAAGAAGATGATTACGTCCTACGCGTCATGTATTTAGTCATGCATATTAACCAATGACTAAAATTCTGCCAAGTCACTGGTTTTCCCGGCTAGCTCAGGCAACCCATTCCATGCTATAATAGCACTAGGGAAAAAGGAGTATTTGTACAAATTTGTCCTAGCATATGGGACGAGGAATGTGCCTTTATTTTTGTGTCTTTCAGAGTATTTTATTAAATTTTGTTTTTGTATTTGAAGATTATGGTTCAGTGTTTTATGTATAATTGCTAGTTTACTTATGATTCTTCAGTCCTGAAGGCTTTCTAAATTTAGTGATTTTACTAAAGGCCTTACTCTAGTCAAATGTGAATATTCGTTTGTTATCAATCTCACTGCTCTATTTTGTGTCTGTTTTAGTTTCTTAATATTTTCTTGAGTTGAGAGGGGTCCCAAACAGAGGATGAATGTTCTATTATTTTCCTAACCAAGGTTAAATAACATTTTAGTTTTATGTTCTTATTTGATTTATAGAAATTTCTTTTAATATTGGTGTAGTCATAATGAAATTATGTTTCAATACTAATGTTAAATATTGACTCACTGTCTGTCCGTCTCACAATCAATCTGGCAAAAAGTGTGTTATCGTTATTCTCTCTCAAATTATTACTTCAGTAATCACGTATACTAGGAGGCGCGGTGGCTGAGTGGTAAAGCCCTTGGCTTCTGAGCATGGGTCCCAGGATCGAATACTAATGAAGACTGGTAAATTTTGGGATCTTTGGGCGCCTCTTTTCCACCCAGCTCTAATGGGTACCTGACATTAGTTGGTGAAAAGTAAAGGCGGTGGGTCGTTATGCTGGCCACATAGGTCACAGATACCTGATGAACGCATAAGAAAAGATGATGATGATGAGGATGATGATGATGAGGATGATGATGAAAGCTAAGCGAAATAAAGTATATAATTCTACTTTAAACATTTAAATGTCGGCTTAAAAACATATTCGGTTAAAAATGCAAATAAAAAAAAATGTTTTTAGTAAATTTAACTGCTGCGGTTTTAGTTTGTAGAAAGGACTTAGTTATTCTTGGCGCAAGGTACGATATAACAAGTTTATTTTCGTATATTTTTTTACCACCGATAGTGAGAGCATAAGTATTGAGTAAGCTAGGTCCAAGAGTTTAGTATATAGATTTGTATTGTATAACAAAAACCTACAAATTACCTGAAAGGTACATTTCAATGTCAGAGGCTCAAGTCTTTCTTTAATGATTTCAGAATTTCCAGAAAAATTAACTCTTAATCCTGAGCAAAAAATATTATTATATATTATATTATTATATTATTAATTATTATTATTATATATATTATATTATTAAGAATTAACAAAATCTAAAACTGATACATATATAAATTGTTTCTTATTCCTTATACCATATTATAATACCGGGAGCTAAAATAGTTTATATAAATGAGAATATCTACTTTATAACAAACTGAATAAAGTTAAACAATAAAAATAAAGGTATAAATCTAAATTCTTTAAATTCTTTAGCTTTGTAGTATATTGTTTTACATTTTGGGACAGGACCAGTCATTGAGAATTGGATGCCCTGGGCGAAATAAATAAAGTGGCCCCAAATAAAATAAAAAAAACCCACAGAAACAGCTAAAAAAACAATCTATTAGAAACCTGCACGTCTTCATCTAAATCGACAAATGAATGAAATTCATACAGCGCTATATTTCATGACTATAGACAGATGTAGTGGTGCTCCACTATGTCTCACATCTCATCCATTTTTTCTCTCTCTCTTTCTTTTCTTAGTCCTGTGCAAGACCCCCACCAATTTGAAGCCCTAAGCGGCTGCCTAATTTGCCTTTACCTAAGGCCCTCATTAATATTTTGAGAGGCTCATTTTCTAATGTTATTTTTGTACAGTATAAGAGTCTCTAACATTAACAGATACTTCCATTCCTTAGTGTTGATTTTCTTTCACTTCGATTGTTTGGCTATCCACATTTTCCCTAATGCTGTTTATAGTTCAAAAGATCCTATAGGTATGGCGAGTCAGTCTTTGCAAGCGGTTTTTTTTTAATAATGATCAGAAGGTCATTATAAAACCCGACCCTAGACAGGATGATTATAATGTAATTTTACGAAGTTGTTTTTAAACGCCATGCCAAAGAATGATGAAAAAAACAATATATTTTGTATATTAACACGCTCTTCATACTTGATAGATAAGCGAAAGTCTATAAGAAACTACGCATTTTTCATTACCTAGAAATCAATGTATGCCAAAAGTTTTCCTACAATCAGGACTACTTTCCGCAAAACAAAATACGGACCAAACCTTTCAATACTAGGCCCTAAATGTTCGTTGTCTGGCCCAGATATATTAATTATGGAAACAAAGAATTATTCCGGACACATAATATGTTAAAAGCTTTTTTCTTCTTCTTGAAACTGTCAGGTAGAGTTGAGCCTTCGACTCTTGGAACTCTAGGCCAGCAAAAGTGAACAAGAGCTCCCTCTCACCGGCTTGAATGAGAACAGTGTGCACTGTTCTGTCTGGCGGGTGGGTCAGACTCGTGGCAAGAGGCCGTGTACACTAAGACCCCCGCCATGTTTTTACCAGGCTAACCGTGCGGGACACGTCATTTATGTAACGGCCCATTGAGGAACAGCTCCTGGATTAATGTGACAATGTTGTGGCAGCTTTTTTTACAACTCCGAGTAGTGCAATGAGGATGCTCTCGCACCCCCTTAAGCACCCCCACGGGAGTCTTGTTTTGCTACCCTTTAGCCTAATCGTTTCCTTCTACGATCGTTTCCACCCGGGCGCCACTATGAGGCAGGGTAGCAAAAGCTTATAGAGAAACGAATAAAAAAAAATAAAACAATAGGGGCACAGCTGTATTAAAATTTAAAAAAAAAAAAAAGAACACAGCCACAGTTTAAAAAGAAAAAAAGATTAACTCTTTCTCCCCTAATCAACGACACCATCGTTGATTTGACCTCATTAAATTAAATTAATATTTAGTTTTAAAAACTCTTTTTTATGTTAAATAGTAGGAGCATGCATTCCTCTTTAATTGTATTCCAATATAAAACATTCTCTGATCACAACGAACAAAGCTATTGGGGCTTAATCATAAAATGGTAGTGAAATAGTAATGAGAAAAATGAAGAATTCCGTCTGGATGTGCACAAATAATTACGGAGGTCAAGAGTTAATAAAGATTAAAAAATAAAACAGCAGTCTTTATTTCACAAAATCTAAGAACATTGCTGCCTCAAAATTCGGCTCACTACTTTCTTTCTTTTGTATATAGGTTTTGGAAACTTACTTTTGTTAGTACTTGTACTATCATTACTTGTTAAAGAACATAGACATTTGTTCTCGTCTATCTTATAACGTCGTATCTCTTCAATTAAAGCGGTCGAATTCGTTTCATATTCTACCGCCTTCTTGCTAAACAAAGACATATCTTTTTTATTAGGATCACCTCCCTTGACACTACATCTGTATACATTAGCATCCAACTGTGTGGGATACAGAAGAGTTAAAGAGATAAACACATTCCCAAAGCTGATCTCTGAATGTTTAAACTTCACGAGTTGTTTCAGATTGAGCGTCAATAAATCCAGCGCTGTTATATCTTCAAAGTCTCGTAGTGTTTGATTATAACGAGAAAGTGTCAGAGATCTGATAACTTCCAGATGTTGAACTTGGTTGTTGGTGATGGAACAGTTAATCACAAGTTGTGCAGTTATCTCCGCTGAAATGATGTCTGGTTGGAAGTCAATGACAAGTTCTGAAAAAAAGAATATAAATCTGCTTTTAAAAATGAGAAACGTTACTAGCGCTTTCTAATTTTTAATCTGTATTTAAATTGTACAAGCCTTGTATGCATCGTATAAAAGAGTAGCTTAGAATAATGATGTTTAACTTAAATACGATATACAGATACCATGACTTTTTGCAGGCGGGATGCAAGTTGGCACCAACGGCCAGAGACGTAGCTTCATCTTTCTTGCTACGAAGAATAATATTAAGAAAACAAACGACAGATGCCCCTCCCCTTTCTACGTAAGCAATACTAAATACATTGTAAAAACTATTCAAATATCTATATACCGTATGTATGCATTGTATATTGTTTCATGAAATTAGAAAAAAAAACATAAACATGTGAACAGACAAACCAGTTTCACTCATTGTAAAGTATATCCGTACGGCTCGTCCTTCCCTACGGTCGATTACGCAACAAGAAAAAACAAACTGCAAACTTCAACTGTAGCTGCCGAAACTCAATAATTTAATCTAACGCTTCTCGTCGCGATGAGGAAGCTGGCGATGAACGCTTATCTGGCACAGTGCTGACATTCTTCTTTACGTTTCGGCTCTTGCACCGTTTTAGGGACGCAGACAAAACAGACGTCAATGAAGCAACTAACAAATCAAGATGCGGAATGTAAAGCCGTGTTCTGTAAAAAAAAAAGAATATTTGGGTTTTACTCGGTGCGTCTGTCGACTGCCAATTCCTGGCATCACCAACTCAATTCCAAGTTTGTCTGCCAGCTGTCTTGCCTTACTTGACATGCCATCCCTGAAGAGTTCCTCACATGGTCATGTTAGTTTTGATTGTATCAATGTGACTGCTATTGAGCGGCCAAAACGTTAAGATGGCCAGACTATAATATCATGAGAAACTGGTTCAAGAACAGATGAATAATTGACGACAATGAATAGACAAATCAGAAACACATAAGGAGCAGGCACTTATTAGACATGCAATTTTTCTGGCTTCACGCAGTCCTTATTTTATGGTCTACCAAACAGTAGAAGATCTTTTCAAAGTTGTAACTGAAAGCATGAATATATTCGTAAGTCCATTGTGTCTCATAAAAAAAAGAAGTAAATTTAATACCAATGATCTCGCTTTGAGACTGTTACATAAAAAAGTCTTCATGATAACACTAACAGCATTACATAAATCTGAAACGTCATTTAGGTCATTGATAACAAGGTTAAGTTTGTGAAACGGACAAAGGCTGCTTATGAACCATTTTTTTGTTTACAAATCCTTGTCTAAACACTGTTCTGAATGCTAGTTATCACAGGGCAGACATCGGTGTCTTGGCCGAGTATTGAATCCATAATGTATTCTTTGATACTGACACTAGACACAAGACAGTGTTGCTCTCTAAACAACAGGGACAATGCCAATGAAGTCTTCTCAAATAGTCTCCAACAACAAAGCAAAGCCCAAAGACACGGCCTGAAGTATCTGCAGTTTTATCAACAAAATACAAATCAAATACAATAAATTCTTTATGATGATGTCTGTATATTTTTGTTTTAGATTTTTGGTGCTCGGACGACGGTTAAGAAAGTTCGTATACCCTCTGCCATCGTAATCTGGTGCACTTGTTTAACTTTCTATTTATAGAGCGCTAACACGAACCGCAACTCCAGAAGGCGTACATACATTTAATAAAATGACTGCACTCTTTTCTCTTGTTCAAAGAAATTTTAAAATTTATCACTTCAAAAAACAGATGGCAAAGATTTCTCCTCCAAGGAAAAAAAACAAATATTGATCATATTCTAGGCCTTAAATTTAAATTTATTATAATAAACACTATAATTATGTGCAAATAAAAACAATCGTCAAGACTAACTAGCATTCGAATATTTCACTCCCTTTATAGTGCAAAGAACTTCTGGCCAATACTAATGCGTACATGGTCGGCTATCAACTGATTAGCTTATTTACTCAGACTCCGGAGGGATGCACGTACATTCGTGGCCATCAATACCTTATAAGTTCAAACTATTCAATTACAACATTCATTTATCATTACAACTGTACTTCTTGGAGGCACTACTTGTTCAGTTGCTACTTAAAGAAAATTAATTTGATGGTGCAAAACATTGGCTTAAATTTCACTACTCAGAATCTAGAGGGGTGCAAGTGCACCCCTTTGCACCCTACTTCGAGCGCCAATGGGCTCTAAATAAAAAACCAATTTTAGAAAAAAAAAAAAAATACATCTAGCACTACACTGTGTCGTTACGTTGGGCTTTTGGTCTTTGGTCTTGTGCCGAGAAAGTTCCACAATCTAGTCTTTAGGTTTTTAAATGTTTCCAGGCTATTCCCTTCTTCTCATCTAGCACTACACTGTGTCGTTACGTTGGGCTTTTGGTCTTTGGTCTTGTGACGAGAAAGTTCCACAATCTAGTCTTTAGGTTTTTAAATGTTTCCAGGCTATTCCCTTCTTCTCATCTAGCACTACCTGTGTCGTTACGTTGGGCTTTTGGTCTTCCTCTACGTCTTGTGCCATGGGAGTTCCACACTAAGGTCTGTCTAGCTCTGTTGTTGGTAATTTTTCTAATGGTGAGACCAATTTATCTCCACTTTCTGTCAAAAAAAACTACACCTCTATATATCTATCTCCACACATCTCACACAGTTTGATGTTTTCTATTTTGTCATACTAGTGTTGATAAAGGTTTGTACTTTTTTTTTGTTGCTTCAGTAGGACCGCCTTGACATAGATGTCCAGTTTGGTTTAAGTTGAATGTACTACGCGCTAGATTTATACGACGTTTAATGTTTTCATCTATCCACCTAAAAAACACTGACTTTAACCCCAAGGTATTAATAACTTAGATCTTGGTTTATGGTCTGTCTCCATTTATTATTTTATTTATTTAAGTCCTTTTTAATTTTTGTTTTATTTTGAGACCTACTTTTATTCCTACTTCACTTAAAACAGAACAGAATGATCTGCATGAAAAAGTGAAAGCTCGGATATACCTTTATGTCTCTATTTATGAGCGTAAAACAAACACATTTAAGAATATATTTCTCTTAAGTTAAATGCTTTCACACTTCATTCAATAATACATGGTATCCAGCGATACACAATTCACATTAAAATCATACTGATTGAAGAAATGTTTAACAAATTATATTATTGTAGAACAAACAATATTAAAAAGAGAGTTTGTGTTATTACACAAACCTACAAACGACCCTTTACTAACGACAAATAAGAAATATATCTAAGAAAAATTTTTTTTTTCCATGTTTACTTTTTATTTGTTTATTTTGTTTGCCAACCAATTCACTTCTCCTACGGCTAGAGTCATTAGACACGTCTATGCCCGAAAGAGGATAATTCGCTAAATAATGGACAACAAAAAGACTCGTAAAGCGGACATATTTCAATAATCATAAATTGTGAGCTGTATTGCGTCTACATTGCATATCACGTGTCTAAGAAGAAACGACTTTTCACAGTAATTTATTATTCATGCTCTGTTGAACTCAATGCATGGCATTGCCTTTAATATTAACACACTAACAGAAGTCTTTCAGAGCCGCTGAACTTATAGAATAAATAGAAAAGTTTTGAACACTTTAGCACCAAAGCTTCAGCATCTACTGGCACAAGATTTGAGAATTTCTTTGCAAAGAACAACTCAAAACAATGCTGGGAGCGATTAAAGAAAATAACAGGCTGCGCCTCAAAACGAGAACAAATTTCAGTGGCTGATGATGAGAAATTCGCCAACGAACTAAATTGTTTTTATTCTCGTTTTGACAAAGAAGATTTTGTTGATCTACACAAAGAACTTTTCAACACTCTGTCCAAAGGAAAACAAGAGGCTTATGTCAATTTTGTAACTGAGGATGAAGTGACCTTGTTATTTAAAAGAGCAGACGTAACAAAAGCTTCTGAACCAGGCAAAATTAGTGGCAAGCGGATCAAGCTGTGTGCGGAGCAAATCTCTTCTATCTTCTGTCATATCTTTAACCAGTCATTGCAAACGTGCGTAATTCCACACATCTGGAAAACTTCAGAGATCATACCAGTGCCTAAGAATCCAAAAATAGATTGCTTAAATGATTTCCGCCCAGTAGCACTAACACCTATTGTTATGAAATGTTTTGAAAAATATATGCTAAAACAACTTGTAGCAAAAGTCAACAACAGCCTAGACCCTCACCAATTTGCATACAAATACAAGCAGCTAGAGGAACTGAGGATGCCATTCTATTGCTTTTGGACCAGCTTTATAAGCATCTCGATATACCCAAAACATACGCACGAGTCCTCTTCGTAGATTTCTCCTCGGCTTTCAATACCATACAGCCACATCTAATGATAAACAAACTGAGTAACTTAAATGTAAGCCCTTACTTACAAGCATGGGTTCTAAACTTTTTAACCCAACGGCCCCAGTATGTTTAAGTCAACAACACCAAATCGTCAACTCGAGTACTATGTACGGGTGCTCCACAAGGTTGTGTACTTTCTCCTGTACTATACACTCTTTACACTAATGACATAAGAAGCATCTATGACTCAGTTAAACTCATTAAATTCGCTGATGATACTGCCATAGTCGGTCTTATTTCAGGAGACGAAACTCAGTATCGAAGCTCGATAGAATAGTTTACAAACTGGTGCACCGACAACTTTCTAGAACTGAATGTATCAAAAACTAAAGAACTTATAATAGATTTTAGAAAGAAAAAACATACTATACGTGAACTGCAAATAAACACTACATCTATAGAGCAAGTAAAGGCATATAAATATCTAGGTGTTATCATCAACAACAAGCTTTCATGGGAAGACCACCTTGGAACTCTGGCAAAGAAGGCAGCCCAGCGACTCTTTTTTTCTATACAAACTCAATAGCTTTGAATTAAGCAAGAAGATCCTTGAGACATTTTACCGCGCGACTTTGCAGAGTCTGCTAACATACGGAATAACTTGTTGGCAAGGCAACGCCTCATCTAAACTGTTGCGACGTCTAGAAAAAATCATTAAAAAAGCATCTAAATATACACTTACAAAATTGCCACATTTAAAGGAGCTTTTTGAACAAAAGTGCCTAAGAAAAATCGAAAACATCTTGGAAGACAACGGCCACCCGCTCCATCAGAACTACGACAGGACGTCGCGAAGTGGGCGACTGCTGTCAATCAAAACAAGAACAGAGCGGTACAAAAATTCGTTCGTACCTCACTCGGTCAGACTCTATCACCGCCACTCATTGATCAGGGAACATGAAATGCACCAAGATACCTGTGTGTAGTCGCTGAATGAACTCTTTATGTTGTCTGTTGTATTTGTGTGTATTTTTCTGTTGTGTTGTCTTTATATGAGAAAAGAGTCCTTGTAATCACAACAAATTTCCATAAGAATCAATAAAGCAGTCTTAGTCTTAGTCTTAGTCTTAGTCTTACAGTTAATAAGAATGTAAGCAGGACGCCAACAAACAACTTCTTAATCTCAGTTTTTTAGCTTTGAAAACACAAACATTTTATTTATTAGCTGTTAATACATCCAACGTTCACACCAATTGTTTTCTTCACTTACCTGCTAACACATCACACTTGAATAACAAACTATTTCTTCATAGTATTTTAGTTATGTTCATATGTTTTCAGACGTTTCATTATCAGTATTTCCTACGTCAGTAATCTTTTCTGTGTTCAACTAGCTTTATAATTAGAGCACTAAACTATTTACTCGAGATATATTTTCTCTGCACCACTGCACCATGGTTACTTGCATATGAAGCGACTCTCCAATATCTTCTGTAGTACTTTACTTCTGTTTTTGTTCTAACTCTTGCAATGTTATCATTTTCTAAATTTTTAAAACAAACTCGTCACTAGACTAGCAGTACAGTTCTTTGACTTATAAGACTGATGATGAATACCAGAGCTATAAGCTAATTTTACAGAATAAAAATCAAAGAGTGAATCAGTTGAAAACAGTTGTAACTTTTGCAAAAGACGCCCATGTTCTTATCTTTTTTTCGCTGGCCGCATAAAGTTATTAACCAGTGCTTCTTTTGTTTACAACCGTCACGTTCGAATCACAAAAAAAAACATTCCTTCTCCATTTTATTTTCCGCCCATCACAAAAACGCCGATACTTTTAGTCTTTCATTTCATAAAAAAACCCACTACGCCTACAACACCATCAACTCTACACACTACACCAGAACTACATGTATAGGCCAACTACGTCTACAACACCATCAACTCTACACACTACACCAGAACTAAAGGTTTAAGCCCACTACGTCTACAACACCATCAACTCTACACACTACACCAGGAATACATGTGTAGGAGCACAACGTCTACAACACCATCAACTCTACACACTACACCAGGACTACATGTGTAGACCCACTATGTCTACAACACTATCAACTCTACTAACTGCACATGACTACATGTGTAAGCTCACACGTCTACAACACCATTAACTCAACACACTACAACTGGACTACATGTGTAGGCACACTATGTCTACAACACCATCAATTCTACAGACTAGACCAGGACTACATGTGTAGACCCACTACGTCTACAACACCATTAACTCTACACACTACACCAGGACTACATGTGTATGTCCACTACGTCTACAACACCTTTAACTCTACACACCACACCAGGACTACATGTGTATGCCCACTACGTCTAGAAGACAATCAACTCTACACACTACACCAAGACTAAAGGTGTTGGCCCACTACGTCTACAACACCATCAACTCTACACACTACACCAAGACTAAAGGTGTTGGCCAACTACTAATGATATTCCACAATGATAGAGAATACTCGTTTTTTTTTAACATAGTAATACTAATAATAATTTTCTTTCATATAGTGCTACTTTTATGCTTATAGCATGCTCAGAGCGCTGTAGTCCAATGTCACTTTTGAACCAGTGTCATTTAGGTGCTCAGTAAACACAACTCTGCTCGACATGGCTGTCGAACCTCAAGCCCCCTTCATAGGTAGCCAAGCCTAGCCACGTTCAAGCCTATATAGCATCTCAACCAAGCTTCATACATTCATATTTTGAAAATAAAACATCTTCAATTAATCCTTTAGCTTTACTTTTGTATAGAATGCAGCAGTTCTAAAGCCTTTGTTTTTAAACAATAAGTATATTGTTACGTAATTACCTAACATATATAATTTCTTTTCCTTTTAAATTAACATTTCCTAAAGGAATTATAATTATATTTGAGTCTAACATTGTCAAATATTTATCTTAATTTTTGTTTACTTTCGCAAAACACAGATTATTAATTAGTTGATATATTTAAATAAATGTTTTCTTTGATTTTTTCACATTTAAAAAAAATCGGGCTTCTAAGGGAATTAATCTATGTACAATAAGTGTAATCGCTTCTTCCCTCCACTCAAAATGTTGGTTCCGCCCCTTAATCGAGCTAATTGTTTTTTCTTGACATAAAGAGAGTTTACCGCTCACATATTCCCAAAGTAGATCAAACTCAATAGCTCTGAGAACTCACTTTTATTTTAAAGTCTTGTCACGCCCTTTAAAATTTATAATTAGGATCTTCCTAATATAGTTAAAGGGAGATACCTCAGTATATTGGAGGTGGTTAAAGCACAGACAGAGTTATCTATTTCTTTTTATTATTTTTTTTTGTGTCAGCAAATGTAAAAATGCTTTATCGTGCCATGTATTTTTTTTTTCCATCTTACAGACTCCACCAACATTTCTGAAAAAAAAAAAAACACGTGAACAAGCTATTTACTGTACGCTTTGGAAAGTTATCCGTGAGGCTCACACACCCCAACAGTTGATCAAACAAAAATGTAAACATTGCCAAAACTGTCAGTAACAACTACAGAATTATATCTCGTCCGGATGGACAAGCAGACGATAAATGCTTAACTGCAGTGCTGATATTCTTCATAATATTGCAGCTCTTGCATCATTTAAGATGTAGACAAAACAAGTAAAACTGAGCATTATTATTTCTTGAAAAGCGAAACTAACGAAAAAATTACGTAATCTAATAACTGTCAAAATCCAAACATGTTTTTTTATCGGTGTGTCTGTTGACTACAAATTGTCAATAGCACTAGCTTAATAGCCCGTTTGCTTGCCAGCAGTCTCGCCTTCCTCAAAATGTCATCCTTGAAGTGTTCCTTAACATGGCCAAGTTGGTATTTATGTCATTATGTTACTGCTGATGTACTGTTAAGCGGCCACTTATGATAAGATGAACAGACTGCAACATTAAGAAAACTGGATCATGAAAAGATGAATAACTAACAATTAATTGACATATCAGAAACACACGAGAAGAAGGCACAGATTACACATATGCAGTTTGTCAGGTTTTGCTTACAGTTGTTATTTTAAAACACGCCAAACAGTCAAAGATCTTCTCAAAGTTGTGACTTAAAGCGCGAATGAGCATGTATTTCACAGTCCATTGAGTCTCATTCAAAAGATATAAATTTAATATCAACGCTTTCTTTTGAAACTGAAATGGAAGAAATAGATAATCATCTGGATAATATCAACAGAATGACGTGTATCTGAAATAACATTCAGGTCAATAAGAACATATTTATGTCAGTGCGACTCGCAATGGGAAATGTCTGCTTTAGGATATTTTTCACGAATTTGTGCATAAACACAGTTATAAATAATACCCATCACGTGACAGTCATCGTAGCCATGCCCGAGAAGTTTGTCCATGTAAAAAATGTACATAATGTATTCGCTGACAATGAAGTTGGTCACAGGCAGTGCGTCTCTCTAAACAACAGGGACAAAACCAATGAATTCTTATCGAGTACAATCACCATAGGAGACGCGGTGGCTGAGCGGTAAAGCGCTTGGCTTCCATACCGGAGACCGGGGTTCGAATCCTGGTGAAGACTGGTATCTTCCGGGGCCTCTGAGTCCACCCAGCTCTTATGTTTACCTGCGTAGATTAGGTCAGATCCGAACGGAGTAAACAAAATTGCTAGCTCTGACGTTTATACTCTTCCGCCTTAACTATTGTAACTCCGTGCTAGCAGGTATACCTGATGACAAAATAGCCAAGATGCAACGCATTCACATCAGAAAAACGCCGCACGAATAGTCCTTAGAAAAACAAGACGAGCTTCTGCTACTACGTTCTTGCGCAAGCTCCATTGGCTTCCCATGAAAGCAAAAATGTACGACAAATTGGCCACACTTTTATCTTCAGTGTATTTATAGCGATGAAATGGCCTTGTACCTTAGCGAACTGATCACTCCATATGCTCTGAGAGCCCTGCGCTCAATGGACTCAACGCTTATTGTGTTGCCACGTTTCTCCATCTAAAGCTAATGCGGGCTTTTTCAGTGCACGGACCAAAGTTTTTGGATCTCACTCCTCATGAGTCTTAGACAGACATTATGCTACATAAGCTTCAAGAAGAACATTAATACCTAGTTTTTTAAAACTTTTTTAGATTAATATGTCAGCTCTCATGTTTGTAATTGTAATGTTATCACAACGCCTTGAGCCTACATTTTGTCTATAACAGAACTTTTAAAATAAAACTAGTATTATTATTTTACCTTCTTCTTCCCTCCCCAGTTCCGAACTAGTCAAGACAAACAAAAGTCTCCTAGCACATTGAGAAAGTAAAAAGATAAACAAATCAATTGGTAAAAATATTTCTAATCGAAAAGATGTATTTCATCTTACCCTTCAATATAGATTAAAGTTACGACTGGTCGGAACTAATTGATACTATTGTACTTAATATTACACTTTTTATAATTTTTTAAAATTATTTTTTAATGTTTTTATTTTAATGTATTGTCATGCATTGAAAAAAAAAGCAAACTTATAATTAGGATCTTCAAAATATATTCAAAGGGAGATAGTTCAAATTCATAAATATTTGTTTCATTTTTTATGTGAGCAAATGCACAGATGCTTTGGTGTACCACAAGTCTTTGTATAATCTTACAGATTTCATCTAATTTTCCGGCAGATTGATTTTAAAAGTTTAATAAAACATATGATCATTTAAAGTTTATATTGGGTATTCATTTATAATTGAGTATTATGTAATAAAGGAATATCACAACTCCATTCTGCAAAGCAGTATCATCATCATAATATTTCCATTGCGTTCCTCATGGAACATAGGGTCTCAAAATATAAACAATCACACCACTGTCCACGATCTTTTCTTATTTTTTAATGTTTTTCCAGCTCTTTTCTGACTTTTCATCTGGTACACTGCGTTGAAACGTTAATTTTTGTCTTCTTCATCGTCTGGCGCCGAGGTGGTTCCACTGTCTAGCTCTGTTGTTGATATTTTTTTATGGTGTTACCAGTTTATCTCTACATTCTTTCTAGTATCTGAACCTCTAAATTTCTCTGTCCACCCATCTCCCAAAGTTTGGTGTTTTCTAGTTTGTCTACCAGTGTAGTTTTAAGATATTTTTCAGACATCTTTTGATAATGGTTTGTACTTGTTTTGTCGATTCAGATGTTCTCAGTGTTTTTGTTACATTGACATTGAAGTTAAAGAGAGTTATTTTTAGATTTCCAATATGGTCAAAGGTGTAAAATTTCAGACGCACTACAACATTTAATGTATTTATGTGTTCCACCTGATACACTGACTACAACCCTAAGATATTAAGTAGAAACTACTCTGATTATAGTTTGTCTTCATTTCGTAAGTTGATTAATTAAAGTACTTTGTTATTTTGAGACATACTTTCCTACTATAACAATTAATTTTGTGGCTACTGAAATTAATTATAATTAACAGTCAAGTAATCTTGTCTTAAACTTTATAAGTCGTACACAATAAAAAAACAACACAATATTAACTTCAACATGCAATGAATTTTATTCGACATAAATAATAACATTCAATTTAGAGACTGTTGTAATAGTTATAAAGATGTGCCGATCCTCAGTCCTATTTTACTTCTATCACCTCTACACCTTAATTGTAATAAGCATCGCAGTTAATAGATAATTGATAATATTATATAATTGTTATCTCTATAATATATGTATTGTATTAAATTAGGGTAAGGGTTAATAATAGTAAGGCTTGGCTTAGAGTGAGAAGTTTAGTGAGGAAGGCAATTTTTCCCGTGGTATTTTTTATACCATCATACCTTTTTTATAATTATCCACTTCAGATACTAGAAAAGTCGGCTACAATTTATTATCATATATTTAAAATTACTTTGCATTTATACCTCTATATGTATTGTCTGACTTTCTATCTTTACAAGAGAATACATATTTGTTGTTTCTTTTTAAATAGTTAGGAAATAGCAAATGAAACACGCGCCATTTAAAACACTATGTCACTATGTTGATGTTTTTATTTAAATATCTCACTACTTCTTTGTTGATAGGCTTCGCTCTTCTTAATGAAATTAGTTTTTCTCTCTTTCTCTTATTTTCATCTCGCTAAAAGTAACACTGTTAGACCATCCAGTTAATTGAGCCCAGTTCATTCCCTTTTGATCTGATGTACTTCCCCATCGACCATTTAGATTAGAACGATAACAATCTCTATACCACCAGGCACCTGAACGTTCTTCTGCACAGTTTCCACCACTCCATACATCGTTATCTCTATCAAAAGTACTAAAGTACCAGTTGTTATGATAAGATAAGTCATTTCCAGCATTTCCTGAATAGTTTCCTATCTGTAGTTTATATTTCTCAGTCTCACTCAATAGTTTAAAGTTTTTGTACTGCGCAAAATATTTTACGTTGTTAAATACTAAATCTATTCTCAAATCAAATTGTCCAGTAGAAGTTAAGTTAAAAATATTTTCATTTCCCAGATAAAATTCACCAATGTTGTAATCTCCAAAGCCGTCACGATACTCCTTCCAGCCTCTATAGAAATCTACTTTTCCGTTGATTCTTCTCTGAATGATGATCCATCCACCGCCGTCTGTCTTGGTGTCACACATGACCTTTAACCCGGAAATTAACGTTACAATTACTCGTTCTTGGGAGCTGTTGATTTCACGGCAAGGTATTGGATGTACTGTTTAAAAACAATGAAATACAATATAATCTGCATTACAAAAAACAAAGTAACAAAAATGTAAAAAAAAAATTATAGTGACCACGAAATAAGACCTGTGACTATATTTGTATGGTCTGTAGGACCTGCCATTAGCCCTTATATTATGATAAGACTGCAAAAAACTAGATGATTAGATTTACAAATATTTTAGATCTTTAAAATTTCATGTACGTTTATTACTTTAAACCTGTTGAAAGTGAAGGGATTTTTAAATATACACAAATCAATTTAATAAATCAATTATTTCATTTTTTCACTAAAATAGTATAATGTGTTTCATAAACCTCTCTATCGTAAATATGTTTAGTTTGACTAAAATTAACAAAAAATTCCAAAAAAAAAAAAACCTCCTTACACAAACAGCGATATGACTTTAAGAAATAAAAAAAAAAGACGATAGCTGAAAATAAATTTTGATTCTCCATTGGCTAGTCGGTTAAATGCTACCGTTAAATTGTTTCAACTGTATGACATGGTTTGATTTCTAGGAATACATTACGCTGAGCCTCCTCATTCATAGACGCTGTCAGCAATTGATATAACAACTGTTTTTCAATATCTTGTGCTAGCTGAAACAAAAATTTATATTTTCATAACATATTTTTCCAATTTTTTCCAGCAATACTTGTTTATTTCACTTGTGTATTCTGGTCTTCCTTTTTGTTTCTTTTTTATTCTAATGAATATTGACTTTAAATAATTTTTGGTGACTTTATTACACAGCTCAAGATAATAATTGTGTAATTGTAAAGATTAGAAAATCATGAAATAACTCAGCCATACCTAAACATTTCGTATGTAATTGGACATTCCAACTATAACACTGGAAGCGTTTTAATGTTTTCCTATAGGGATTCATCCGAATATATTCACACCAACGTTATTTGTATATCTTTATAAGAAATATATTCCTTATGTTGCTTATTAATCGCTATGTGTATAGGCCTATAAAAAAATTTGTAGATGTAGGCTATTACATTACTTCGTAAAATGCGTCAGGTTAGTAGAACTAACTAGATTCTGTAAAGACGCTCTGAAAGCTTCTTTTATAAAAGGATATTATGCCATATTTTACAAGTTAAGTGGCATTCATAGGGCACAACCGGCCCACCGGGCAATAGCCTGAATTTCCATAGGGCACTTCCGACCTTGCACCCATCTTGTTAGTCAGCACACTGTGCCTATCTAATGGTCACGCTCACTATTTAGAGAATCGGTTAATCAGTTTGTGACTCAAAATGTTTTTAATATTTTTAAAACAATTAAGATTACCTTACCTTTCTTAATCTTTTCCCATGTTTGTGTCAAAGCCGTTGACAAATTTGTTAATTGTGTCTCTAGATTTGCTTCTAACTTGCTTATACTTTGTTGACTGGTGTTCACATCTTTATTTAAGTTTATTATGTTTTGTCTGTTAGTATTGACTTCATCTATCACGTTTTGTGTCTTCTGTTTAATTGATTTCAAGTTTTCTTTCAACTGATTTATATTGTCTTTATTAGTATTTACTTCATCTGTCACGTTTTGTATCTTCTGTTTGTTTGATTTCAAGTTTTCTTTCATCTGATTTATATTGTCTTTATTAGTATTTACTTCATCTGTAATGCTTTGTAGACTTTGTTTGTTGGCTCTTAAGTCATCTTTTACACTGTTTACAATTTGTCCGAAAGTATTCAATTCATCATTATGGCTTGCGATGCTTTGTTTGTTAGTATCTAAATTATTGGAAATTCTTTGGCTACTTTCTTTGCAAATACTTAAGTCACTTTGTACATTGTTCACCATTTGTCTGAGGGTATTCGATTCATCATCATAGCTTGCAATGCTTTGTCTAGTAGCATTCAAATCATCTGTAAAGCTTTTAATATTTTGCCTGCTAGTTTCAAGGTCGTCTTTAATGGTGTTAATATTGTGTCTGTTAGTGTCCAATCCATCTTTTATGCTTAGAATAGTTTGTTGTTTAATATTGATATCTTCTTTAATGTGATATATATTCTGTTTATTATCTAGTATGTTTTCCTTCTCTTTGTCAACCTGTCTCAATAGTTTCTGTATTACCTTGATTAAATCATCAAATGTTGGATTTAAAACAATAATTGCTAACATCTCATTCAACCGTTCAGATCTTCCATCAGGTCCCATGACATGAGCTCCACAAAAATATTTTCCAGACTCTAAGGATTTGATATAGCTCCAAGAAACTTCAATAAATGGTGCTTTTGATTTGATGTCAGAAAGTTCCCCTTTAGCCGTGTTAAAATTACTGTCTTGTTTGGTTGTGACAACGGGCTGATCTTCATTTATGGTAGCAATGACACCATTAGACTCTGTAAATCAATATTTCAAAATGTTATACATTAATGTTAAAATTTACATAAACATAAGAATTATCTTTAAAAGTATATATATATATTATACAAGGCTTGTCTTTAAGTCCAAAGATTAGTTAGGAATGCAGTATTTCACAAAGAATCTCTTTTTTTTTTCTGCCTCGGTAAAAAGCAACATCAAACAGATACGTTTAACTAAGTCAATTGTTTGTGTGAGTTGTTTATTTTTTTCGTTTGTTTTGTAGTTAAAGAAGGCCTCGTTGCCGAGTTGTTTTATTGTTTTTAATTGGTCTGACAGGGTCACTTACGTGCATGTTTAAGTTTTCAGTTTATTGTGTAAGGGAAATTACAAAGAGTTTATCAATTATTTAATGGATTGTCTGCCTTTACGAATTTAATATTAATGTAGAATTTATAGATTGGATCCAAACAAATGCACTCATTTAAATGTCCAAATTAAGAAAATGTGTTAGAAAATCAATACTTAGGACAAAAAATCTTTTTTTTTAAAGTGTGTTCCATAAAAAAAAAAACGGGGCTTTTCAAACCAGTGAGTCGGGTTCGAATCATGGCGAAATTCGGGCGCGTCAGAGTTTTCCTAAAACTAGTGTTGGGGAATAGTTAAAGCGTTTGATCGTTGTGCTGTCCAAATGACACCCTCGTAAACCGAGGGCTACGAAAATAGATGACCAATACATTATCTGCCTTACATACCACATGGTATGAAAGGGGAACTTTTTACTTTAATGTCAAACCAGAGAATTTTTTTAGAATCAACATATACTTAGCGTTGGCGTCTTGTTCAAATTTTGTGTCTTCTAAATGATTTATATTGTAGCTATAGCTTTGTCTGTAGTCAAATTGTGTACTGTAAGATAGACTTTATAATAAAATTATATATAGCTATATGTTACGTTACCATGAAGAATGTACATAAATTGAACTGTTGAATTAAGATCCAGATCCTGTGGGAAGAAATTCATTTACAAAAAAAAATATTCTTCAATAATTTTATAAAATATATTTATAAGGAAAATACAGATTCAAGTTGTACATTTATTTAACGAAAAACCTATGTCGTTTACAAAAGTGTCTTTACAATACCTGTGCTTTTATAATCATTATATTTAGGAGCAACTCGATACTAACCACTTATAAGGTTGACTAATAGAACAATGTATTGAAATCTGAGACATAAAATCTTTTTGTTGTACATCTATTTTTGACTGGAACGTAATGAAATGTTTGTTTTTTAACTTGTAATACATTCTATTGTGTAGGCAGAGTGGCTGAAGGATAAAGCGCTTGGCTTCAGAACAGGGTTCGAATCCTGGTAAACACTAAAATTTTTACTTTATCTATAGGGCGCCACTAAGTCCACCCAGCAATGTGGTCTTGACCTCATTTGCAATTGACATTATTTGGGAAAAAAATTAAGTCGGTTGGTCGTGGTGCAGGCCACATGACATCCTCGTTAACTGTCGGCTACAGACAGGGGACTATCTTTACATCATCCGCCTCATAAATACAACGTCTGAAAGGGGAACTTTTTTTTTTCTGCTTGTGTGAATTTATACATTACTAGCATGCTGTATTGTAATTGTTCTGCATGAAAGATTAATGTTTTAGGGATGTCTTGTGATACTGTTCATAACCAAAAAATAGTCTACGTATATGACTTTAAACATCCACTATAGCCGCTACTGGCCTTAAGGATTAAGACTTTTTCTACTTGCAGTGGTGTTTGAACCGAAACTAGACAGATAAACTATACTTAATATACTTTATAATAAATAAAGTCATGCTTAATTTATTCATGCAAAAATTAAATTAATCTTTACCTGAAGTGAACATGTTAAGGTTAGAGGCTCAATCAGTTCTTTGATAACTTTTGAGCTTCCCACAAAATGGAGTTTTGTTCCTGAAAAAGAATTGTTTCTCATTTTAAAGTCTCATTAAAATTAAATATACTAAGCTTTTATGCTATTACAACATATATCTAAACCTTAATTTAACAACAACAAAAAATAACTTAGTACTTTAGTAGTATAGTTCTTTATTTCCAAAAAAAAAGCTAAGTCTAGGTTTAAATATGAACCAATGGGCCTACTAACTCTACTGAAGTTTGGTAAAACACACTGAAGAGCCCATTTATGTTAAACATTTCAGGTATAAATCGCAGAAACCTCCCAGAGAAGTTGCGCTAGGAGAAAAGACACTAAATAAGAGAAACTTCTAAGTATTAAATTTAAATAACAGCTTCAGTAGACGATCAAAGCAACTAAATTTCATTTTTATATCTATTGTCAGTTAATAGTCAGTTATAAAGTCAAAGTCATTGCTAAGAATCACTACCAAAAAAATGATCGAATGAAACCTATTCAACATTTACGCGCCAAATCTAAAATTATCTCCTTCATATAAAAGTCAGAAGCGAGAGTAGAACTGCATAAAAGAGACTTATGAAGTCATGCATGGAAAGTCGAGCGAATCCTGTATAGAACTAGCAAAAGACCGAGGAGAGTGGCGTGTTTTTACTGAGATCCTATGTTCCATGAGGAACACAAAGAAAATATGATGATGATAATGATAGAATTCAAACTACCTCTATGACCAAATCAATATTTAATAAACATCAAGTTTTTTCCAAATAAGTTCTCTACTAAGAACAGCTGTTGACAGGACAAAGTGGTGTAATGTGCTTACGCAAACTGTTACCTCACCGTTACGACAAAAGTAAATGGACAGATAATAATGATTATAATAAGTTATCCAATCCTCGAATTCTTTCTAAATAAAAATGTGAATTGACTTACTTTGTTGGGACGCTGTCAGATCTTTTTTCTCTAAGGTACATTGATCGTTTTTTTCGACTATCTTTAAACGTCGTATCTCTTCTATTAAAGCGGTCATATTTGTTCTATATTCTACCTCTTTCTTAGCCACTATAGATGAGTTGGCAGCATTTGTTTTATCTCCCTCAACCTTACATCTGTAAACTTTGGCATCTAACTGAGTTGGATTGTGTAAAGTTAAACTAATATACAGATTTCCGAAACTGATTTGTGCATGATGTAGTTGGACTAGCTGTGAGAGATTTAAAGTTTTAGCTTCTAAAGTTATAAGATCCAAAAACTCTTTCAAATTTTCATTATAACTAGAAAGAGTTAGAGATCTGATAACATCCAGATAATGAACTTGGTTGTTGGTTATAGAACAGTTGATCACAAGTTGTGCAGTTATCTCAGCAGATATGAAGTTTGGTTGGACATCAATGATAAGTTCTGAAAAAAAAGTTAAATTGTACTCATTAAAAGTCGCGACTGGGGCTGCATAGCCACCCTGGAATTTTGCATTCCTCATTAATCTTTAGACTCAAAGACAAGTATTATTATTTACCAAAAATATACTTGGGTGAAATACAAAAATACCAAATACAACAAAGAATGACAATAATCCGATTTCTATTGCCAAACATAAAGTGCTGCTTTAGTTATAAAACAAAGGTAAAAAACTAATTAGAAATAAAAATCATGCACCTATTAATATGAAAACATAAAGATATTACTAACATACCAGGCAATTATGTTTTGAAACCTAAATTATGAAGAAAATGTTGTCATTTAAAAAAAAAACAATTGTTTTGTTGTGACTCTATTGGCGACGTGATAGTTTTAACTGTTTCTGATCAGCTGATACGTGTGACACTGGCTAGTAATACAATTTAGCGTTTTTTGTCGATTGACAAGGGACAGTATTGGTATAAACTTTGCACATAAATATAACCCTTATTATGGTCATGTGATCAGAAGTCTTCTTGGACTAGAAAGAGTGTGTAAGGCAGGGCATATCAGTTTAGAACAGAAAGGAGACCAAGACTGTTAGTAAGTCACAAAGACCGCAAGCACGCTATTCTGCCTGAACGTGGCGCTCGTGTGGAAACGACCATTTGAGTAAGTGGTTCGGCTAAATGAATAGCAAAACAAAACTCTCGTTGGGGTGTTCCCGGGTAGCGAGAGTTTACCTATTGCACGGAGCGGAGATGATAGAGAACCCTCACAGTCCTGTCGATAATCCTACGCCGTTCCTACAGAGACCGTTACACTAATGGCGAGTCCTCCACGGTTAGCTTGGTTCAACATAAGAAAATGTCGGAAGTCCCCAGTGCACTCGGCCTTTGGCCATTTCTAGTTCATGCGCCCGGCGTGCAAGATGCATCAGAAATAGCAATGCTTTACAAATGCATTGACTTGGGTCTCATCAAGATAAAACGGTGTTTCAAGCAGGTTTAGGTTTTTTTACTGCTTGATATTTAATTTTTTTTTATAGACTTAGAGCTAGAAGAGCCTTCTGCTCAATTCTGAGACGATCAAACGGTTATGAAGACGGTCCTGGTGGAGTCCTCAAGTGAAACGTACGATTCCATAAAGAAACAGTGGTAGTGCAATTTTGTACTGCAGTACGGCGATTTAAGGTGTACCATTTATAATTAGTCTATTGTGTTGCCAATTGTGTCGCATTGGCAATTTTTTATTTACTCATTATTAAAGGACCAGAATATTTGTTGTCAAGTCTTTGAGTTTGATGTGTTGTGTGATAAGCAGTTGTTTACAGAAAGCCTGATAAGGATTGAGAGAATTTTAGCAGTATACATGTTTCAACATGTACGCATTATTCTTTGAAATATTGTTATTACTCTGCCATGCGCACCGCAATCCAGGCTAGTGCAGAAAGAAGTTTTGCACTATTAGTGACAAGACAAAGTCTCATTAGAGAAAGAGAACGATTTCAGCCAAAGTGAGAGCTGATGTAAAGATTCTGTGCTCAAGACATGTTGTTCTACAAGTATTTGTGATGTCATGTAAATAAACATCTATGTCTTGTTGAGTTGCCGTCCTTCAGTTATTACAATATTTACCTATTCTTCTATTTAAAGAATTTTTAAAATATTGTTACCTTTACCTCTAGTTAATATCTTCTATCAAATTTATTTCTTGAGATATCTTGGTGATTAGACATTTTACCATGACAAGTTAATCACAATAATTTAAGACTTAGACTAAGACTAAATCTGCTTTATTGATTCATATGGAAATTTGTTGTGATCACAAGGATTATTTTCTCATATACAGACATCACAACAGAAACATACACATAAATAACACAGACACAACATAAAGAGTTCATGGAGCGATTACACATTGTCCATTTCATGTTTCAACAGCTTGCGTTAAAATAGTCTGACCGAGTAAGATACGAACAAGTTCTTGTCTTGATTGACAGTAGTCTATTAAGTCGCAACGACCTGACGTAGTTATGATGGAGCGGGTGGCTGATGTTTTCCAAGATGTTTCCCATTTTTGTTCTTCATTTAGACTTTTTAAAAATTCATATTTTTTCAAACATTAATACCATTGATGACAAGATTGTCCTATAGATACACTTTTGAGTGAATTATCTTCTCTTTGAATACAATGTCTGTAATGGATCATTTGGATGTTCAAAGACATGTGCAATGAAACTTACAGTGTAAATTGTAAGAAATAATTTTAAAAGTTACATAAATGTGACGAAACAAATCTACTGACCTGAGGTGGAAAATAAAATAGAAGAAACAAATAGAACGAAATGTTGAAGCAGAGTCATTTTGACAGTGTGAATAGCAATGAAGACAAAAGTTGTTTATATAGACAATATATTGACTCGTGGCACAAACTACATGGCACTTTCTTATCATTTCAAGTTACAACAACATCTCTAAGTCAACATAACGTCCTGGTAGTTAATATGACAAGCGTGATCACAGAGACATCCTTGACCAGTGTGACTTGAACACTTATCAAGAAATGGAATAGTCTGTAACGTAATGAGTTGAGATAAACCGATAGACAGAGAAAGGATGAACTCGACTATGAGCGCTGAAAAGATAAAAAACTAATTACGGAGCTCTCAAGTGGTTGAAACACAAACAACTCGCTAAATAATGCAACGAAACAAAAACATGTTTTCTTTTGTTTTTTTTCATTTATTTACTTTCCTCCATATTACATTAGAAGACTCTAATCCAATAGAGTTCTCATTTTCATACCTTTTTATTTATAAGAAAATAATGAAAAGGAAACCTGTATCTGTAGACTAAGGTTAAAGAGTGTCTCATGTGACCGGAGCCATGACAACTAGCCTTTAATTTCCCCAACTAATGTCAGGAACTAGAATTCAGAGATGGGAAACGAACTGAACAAGAACTGAACGAACCGAACTCGAACCTCACTTATGATCGAACCTAACCCGAACTCTGAAACTGCTTGGTTCGAACCGAACCGAGAACCCTCCTTTTTTAACCGAACTATTTTTGCAATTTGTACATTTCTTTTTTTTTTAATATATTTTTGGTTTAATAAAAATATAAAAACAAATACTTGAATATTTTATTTTTAATTCTAATGATTCCAATATACTTTGAAAACTTGGGAGAGGTGGGGTAGTTTGAAAACTTTAAAATGAAAAAAAGCGGCGCGCTGTGATTACCTGGCCTTGAATTTTCGCGGGCTGTTTGCAATAGTCGAATAGGCGCCCTCTTCTTCAATCTAGATCTAGACTCTAGTCCCTAGTAAGTAGAAAGTCAACATTAAAATAGTGTCACTTTTATTTGAGATGGCTGTTAGTTGGAGAGTAGAAATTGTTTTGCCGATTAGAGAGTGTAGATATAAATGTACAATAAGTTCATTTGTGTTCTAGTTTAAAATACATTTTAATTATCTTCTATTTAGTGATTTATTTACAAAAAAATTATAATGTATTCCATATTGGAATATTATCAGTGGCGTAGTCAATTTGGGGAAGAAGGGGGAGAAATGGAAAATCCCCCCGGGAACCCACTTGAGGGGGGCCCCAAATGAGTGTTTGTTTTACAATAAATATTCAATATTACATGCAGGTGTCCTCCGTCGTGAGCATCTTGCTTTGGTATTTTCTTTTGTGCACCATAAAGGTTTTGCTCGTTTTAGCTTATAAGGATGCGCTTTAGTGGAGTCATTGCTCTATTATTTTGCCTTAAGATAGAATTCTCTTGTTTTGCCTTGAGATGGAGTTCTCGGTGTGGTTTTCTTGACATAGTATTGGGGAAGCAGACTTGGGACTCTGCTGGAGTCGAGTTTGAGTTGTAGCTTGGTATTTGACTATTGGCCGTAGCGTTGGGTTGGGGCGTTGTGAGCCCTGATCGACTATGGCACTGAGATAAAGGTGTGCTATAGTTCCTTTGAATGTAATTTGTACTTGTTTTGTAAATGCTATTGATATTTATTCGTTATGTATTCCTCATCATATCATTAACCCATTGGACCTTTGTTGTTATATGCAATATTGTTATTCACTAGTATACGTTAATATTTGGTTCATTCGTTCCTGAATACTGATTGCATACAATGATTGATAGACTTTTAGGGGTGCCCAGTGTAGAAATGATGGGACACAGACAACGAAATAAAAAAAAAATATTCTTTACCAGGATCGAGTCCAAAACTCCTGTTCAGACGTTAAGCGCTTTACCCACTCAGCCACCGCATCTACTTCACGTTAATTTAGTAATAAAAGTAATTACTTATAAAAAAAAGGGTCAATTATCTACCCAATAGATCACAAGGTCTGAAAGGGGAACTTTACTTTACTTCCTAATAGAGAACAATTCCTTGTAGGAAATATTTTAAACAGTGGTTCTCAACCTTTATTGTGTATGAGTTAATTGCTTATACCCCAACATGGCAGAGAATGCAAACGTAATTTTGTTTTCGTTCATGGACTTAGTTCAATGAAAATTTGCTGGTATTATAAAATCTTTATCGTAATCTCTATATTTATGATTTATGAACCTACCTATAATTTCTGTATACATTTTTTTAAATAATTAAATTGATAACAAAAACTTTAGCTTTATGACTTGCATTTATTAATTTTTCTATTGCGTGTTCACCATATTCATGTGCATACTCGTGTGACCATTTAAAAAGTCTGGCGTAGAATGGAGAATGATATTAAATAATATAAACAACATTGCTACAAATTTGTCAATACGCCAACGTTATTGGGAAGGTTAGATTCCTGAGTCTTTGTAAGAGCACAATGAATGTCATCTTTAGCATCAACTCTACTTCTTAATTTAGACTTGATAACTAGCTGGAAAACCAAATGACATAAAACTACTATTAGAAATCGTTATACAGTAGAACGTCGTTTATCCGACTCAATTGGGACCGGACACCGTTCGGATACGCGATTGTTCGGATAACCGAAAACCGAAGCGATCCATGCAGTATATGCAACCGGACACTATACGAATATTGAAAATCATCACATGCGGGACACGTGCGTGAAGAACGAGCAAAATAGGTGACAAATGTCGCAATTTTACCTTTATTGTGGAAATTATCACTTATTTTTCGTATTCATACAGTATATGTGCATTACAGTACATGTGGTTGATAAAAAAAAAAAAAAAACTGGTCCGGATATTTGACGCTCCGGATAATAAACGTTCGGATAAACGACGTTCTACTGTACTAATTTAAAAAGTATACCAATTTGGTACAAGTTTTTTTGATACAAACCATAAAAAAATATTTCCTATGATAAATAGCAGAAAACTAAAATTTAGATGGTCTTAGGCGACCCATAGCAAATGGTCATCGTGACCTTTAGGTTGAGAACCCCTGATTTAAAACAAATAAACTCAAATTGAAGATAATTTAATACAAAATAAAGTTTTCAGAAGAATAATGTAATGAACAGATCTTGTCACAGATTTCATTGATCTAATAAAGTGTTCTATAACCAGCGTATTGTAATAACTTAAGCGAGGCAACTCAAATAGGCACATATATGATTATTTACACGATATCTAAGGTAAAGGTACACAAAACAACATCTATCTTAGGCACAACCTCTCCATATTGGCTCTCTCCTTGGGCGGAAATCATTCTCCTCTCTTACTAATGTTGACATCTTT
>JAZGLO010005977.1:0-59311 GCA_036873155.1 Biomphalaria sudanica | reverse complement strand
ATGAAGTGATGGGGAGTACAGACCAAGGGATGAAGTGATGGGGAGTACAGACCAAGGGATGAAATGATGGGGAGTACAGGTATGAAATTTACAATGTTGACATGGTAAAGTATTTTGAAAATAACAAGTATTAAGAGTAATTACCCTTTTCTTGACTAGTTCATACAGAGTGACTCCAAGAGCCCACCAGTCTACTGGGAAACTGTAACCTCTGACCTCCCCAATGGCTGTTTTGAAAATTTCTGGAGCTTAGTGAGATGAAAAAAAATCTATTAAACATTCGATGAATTCATTCGAGAGTGTATAGGTAAGAGTGTGAATCAGACTTACAGCAGAATATTTTTTAGCATTTTTTACTAATCTAAATTAAGCTTGAACTGGCCATCTACATAAAATTTACATAAAACAGACAGCTAAATATTTATAAACAAAATCTCCCCTAGTTCAAAAAAACTGTACCGGTATGTAGAAAATGAAGTGAAAACAAGCCGTACCCATATAAGGTTTAGTACCAGAAAGTGATGTTGCCAACTCATCTTGTTTCAATACTGATGCTATATTAAAGTCAGTGATGTGAACATGACCTGAACGTAAATGCCAATAAAATTACATTATAATAATTAGTTTTTTTTTAATTTAATTATTTAGCTAGAACTAATTGGAACAGGTAAGCAAGAATTCTTCAAGGTTGTCACGTTAGAAGTCAAATATAAAAGTAAATACTAAGTAAATTACAGCTGAGATGAGAGAACAGAACAATATAGGGAGGTCAAAAGACAGCTGAATTAAATGCCTAATATATTAGCTAGTCTATGCGCTACTTATTGATCTAAACGAATTAGTACTCTAGACTTGATAGCCACAACAAAACGAATAATGAACAGAAGCATTAGCTTAACATTTATGCATCCAAATAGCAACTTACCTTCTTCATCAAGTAAAATATTGTCTGGTTTTATATCTCTGTAGGTACAAAAAACAACAACAAAGTTTCCATTATTAATGACAGTATTTCTCAACCTTTTAACTAGGACAGTATTTCTTTACCTTTTAAGCAAGGTAGTGCTCAACCTTTTAAGCAAGGCAGTGTTTCTCAATCTTTTAACTAGGACAGTATTTCTCAACCTTATAAGCAAGGCAGTGTTTCTCAACCTTTTAACTAGGACTGTATTTCTCAACTTTTTGACTAGCACAGCATTTCTCAACCTTTTAACTAGGACAGCATTTCTCAACCTTTTAACTAGGACAGTATTTCTCAACCTTTTCACTAGGACAGCATTTCTCAACCTTTAAACTAGGACAGTATTTCTCAACCGTTTAACTAGGACAGTATTTCTCAACCGTTCAACTAGGCCAGTATTTCTCAACCTTTTAACTAGGACAGTATTTCTCAACCTTTTAACTAGGACAGTATTTCTCAACCTTTTAACTAGGACAGTATTTCTCAACCGTTTAACTAGGACAGTATTTCTCAACCTTTTAACTAGGACAGTATTTCTCAACCTTTTAACTAGGACAGTATTTCTCAACCTTTTAACTAGGACAGTATTTCTCAAACTTTTAACGCCCAACATACACATAGACCAAACTACTTTCTGTATTTGAAGCGTCTACACACTTCATCGTTGAAAAAGAGAGCAGGGAAACAAACTCTAAGGAAGGGGAGGCAAGAGACGATAGGCCTACTGAATTTTCAGAGACATTCGAGGCACACGTAGCACTCTTAACTGCTTGATCGTCATAAAATAATCTTTGTTTGTGTGTAGAGAGAGCCTGTTTGGTGGCAACCTAAGACGTTCCGAAGAGATTCGGCCGTGCTGTCGCCTTGTGGAAGTTGGCAGACACTTTTGGAAATCTCTTCTGCACTAGAACGTCTTGTTGCCTCTTTCCAAACACGATTTAAAGCGGCCTACAAAAATAAAACACATTTTCCATAGTCCCGAGACTTAGCTGCAACCTACATCAAAAAGAAGGCGCTATAGATTTCTTATCCTCACACGTTCAAATGACGTCCTAGATTTTTTAAACATTGCTAATACTGTCTTTTTATTTGATCAATTGTCAAATACGGATTTACTAGTGCCTACTACATTGCTAATACATCCTATTTTTTTACTTAAAAAAGCCCCCGCCCTATCTTTCCCCCTTTTTAAATATGCTACAACTCCCTTGTCGTCAGCACGTACGTTGTCCTCAAATACTGGTATTATTTACAACTAATCGACCGGCGGCGTATCATATCCCGCTATTTTGCAGGGCCGGCCTTAGGCCACTGCAACCTATGCGACCGCATTGGGCCCAGCACTTTCATAGGACCCGCACTTTCATAGGACCCGCGCTATTCTAGGTGTATAAATTATTAAATTAAACCATATTATAATTTTCCAGCGCCCTCCTGTCGATTTACCAGGAGTTCCTGGAAATCTCCCGAAATTACAAAATATACGAAAAAGTCCTTAAAATGTCCTGACATATATAGACAAAAAATTTCATTTTGGGGTGTCATTCAATATGGAAAACTGCAATCCTACGCGCGATAAATAAAAACAGCATTATGCATTAGCCGTAATTGTGTAATCTGGTGAAAGAAGCTTCTCGCGCCTCAAACTAATGAAGAATTACTTGAGGTCAACAATTCTGAAAGATAGATTGGAATATTTGGTAATTCCTGCTATTGAGCGTGATCTATGTAGGAAACAAAATTATTATGATATACTGTATGACTTTGCTACACGCTATTTAGTGACCTACAAATATACATAGTAGATTACTTGTCCTCTTTCCATGACTTCTTGGTCACAATGGGAAAGTCCGGCGCTGCTATTTAGTGTTTGTAAAATGTTTTCTTGTAAAATGTTTGACATGTTTCGGATGTTCCTTCAGAGTTGATTATAGTTTACTTCCTAGTCCAAACCTCCCGCAGGACAAAGGGGGATGGGACAGTCCAGCGCGCAAACCGCACGACCAGGCAGCCATCCGTAGTGAAGGGTAAAAAAATACTTGTTCCCCCCCTCTTTTTTTTCCTGAGCCGTGCTCTCTGTCGCCTCGATAGTTCCTAACAGAGTAGATTCCCCCCCCCCTCTTTTTTTTCTGAGCCGTGCTCTCTGCCGCCTCGATAGTTCCTAACAGAGTAGATTCCCCCCCCTCTTTTTTTTCTGAGCCGTGCTCTCTGTCGCCTCGATAGTTCCTAACAGAGTAGATTCCCCCCCCCCTCTTTTTTTCCTGAGCCGTGCTCTCTGTCGCCTCGATAGTTCCTAACAGAGTAGATTCCCCCCCCCCCTCTTTTTTTCCTGAGCCGTGCTCTCTGTCGCCTCGATAGTTCCTAACAGAGTAGATTACCCCCCCCCTCTTTTTTTTCCTGAGCCGTGCTCTCTGTCGCCTCGATAGTTCCTAACAGAGTAGATTCCCCCCCCCTCTTTTTTTCCTGAGCCGTGCTCTCTGTCGCCTCGATAGTTCCTAACAGAGTAGATTACCCCCCCTCTTTTTTTTCTGAGCCGTGCTCTCTGTCGCCTCGATAGTTCCTAACAGAGTAGATTCTCCCCCCCTCTTTTTTTCTGAGCCGTGCTCTCAGTCGCCTCGATAGTTCCTAACAGAGTAGATTCTCCCCCCCCCTCTTTTTTTCTGAGCCGTGCTCTCAGTCGCCTCGATAGTTCCTAACAGAGTAGATTCTCCCCCCCCCCTCTTTTTTCCTGAGCCGTGCTCTCTGTCGCCTCGATAGTTCCTAACAGAGTAGATTACCCCCCCCCCTCTTTTTTTTCTGAGCCGTGCTCTCTGTCGCCTCGATAGTTCCTAACAGAGTAGATTCTCCCCCCCCCCTCTTTTTTTCTGAGCCGTGCTCTCAGTCGCCTCGATAGTTCCTAACAGAGTAGATTCTCCCCCCCCCTCTTTTTTTCTGAGCCGTGCTCTCAGTCGCCTCGATAGTTCCTAACAGAGTAGATTCTCCCCCCCCCCCCTCTTTTTTCCTGAGCCGTGCTCTCTGTCGCCTCGATAGTTCCTAACAGAGTAGATTCCCCCCCTCTTTTTTTTCTGAGCCGTGCTCTCAGTCGCCTCGATAGTTCCTAACAGAGTAGATTCCCCCCCTCTTTTTTTTCTGAGCCGTGCTCTCTGTCGCCTCGATAGTTCCTAACAGAGTAGATTCCCCCCCTCTTTTTTTTTCTGAGCCGTGCTCTCTGTCGCCTCGATAGTTCCTAACAGAGTAGATTCCCCCCCCCTCTTTTTTTTTCTGAGCCGTGCTCTCAGTCGCCTCGATAGTTCCTAACAGAGTAGATTCCCCCCTCTTTTTTTTCTGAGCCGTGCTCTCTGTCGCCTCGATAGTTCCTAACAGAGTAGATTCCCCCCCCTCTTTTTTTTTCTGAGCCGTGCTCTCAGTCGCCTCGATAGTTCCTAACAGAGTAGATTCTCCCCCCCCCCTCTTTTTTTCTGAGCCGTGCTCTCTGTCGCCTCGATAGTTCCTAACAGAGTAGATTCCCCCCCCCTCTTTTTTTTTCTGAGCCGTGCTCTCTGTCGCCTCGATAGTTCCTAACAGAGTAGATTCCCCCCCTCTTTTTTTTCTGAGCCGTGCTCTCTGTCGCCTCGATAGTTCCTAACAGAGTAGATTCCCCCCCCCCCGTCTTTTTTTTCTGAGCCGTGCTCTCAGTCGCCTCGATAGTTCCTAACAGAGTAGATTCCCCCCCCCCCTCTTTTTTTTCTGAGCCGTGCTCTCAGTCGCCTCGATAGTTCCTAACAGAGTAGATTCCCCCCCTCTTTTTTTTTCTGAGCCGTGCTCTCAGTCGCCTCGATAGTTCCTAACAGAGTAGATTCTCCCCCCCCCCCTCTTTTTTTCTGAGCCGTGCTCTCTGTCGCCTCGATAGTTCATAACAGAGTAGATTCCCCCCCCCCCTCTTTTTTTTTTTACGTAAAATAGAAATTTAAAAAAAGAGTGACTATAACTATCTCATAATTATTGAAAAAAAAACAGACACACACACAGACGCCTATTGTAGGCTTTATTGAAGGATAGCTGAATTAAATGTTCTTCACATAGATCAATGTTGTACCGATAAAACATGCGCAGTACATTGATGTCGCCCAGCAACCAGGGAGAGCATTCATGCCATCAACATCAAGATTAGTTTCTTAGTTAATAGAAAATAATAGAAAAAGAAAAGGGCCGATTATGGCCCCTGATATAACTAATATTTGCTTAGACCTGGCTCTGTGAGCCTGAGGTCACGTGACCCGACCTACTTGTATTTCCTCACCAGATAACACGGGATGCCTGATAAGGCATAAAGAGGGACCTGGACAATTTCGAGACCCAATCGATGTTGTTCACGTCATCAGTATGTAAATAATTCAGAGACAGTTTATTGAATGGACTCCTAAAGCACAACCAAACATCAGAACATCTTCTTAGTGGCTGGATCTGGAGCCTCGTGTCACATGACATGAATGACCAGAATTGGTCAGTAGTAGGCCCTACATTGAATGAGATGAAAACATGAACCGATGATCGGTAGATGACATTAGCTCACAGTGATCAATGATCGTGATATGTGTATTTTGTTTTATTTTGTTTGTCATGTGATCCCGTTAGTAAAACAATGAACATAAAAAAGGTTGTCATATAAATAAATGAGTTCCTTGTGAAACTGGTGCTGGTGGTGTATGTTCAAGAGCAAGTACTTCCTTGTGAAACTGGTGCTGCTGGTGTATGTTCAAGAGCAAGTACTTCCTTGTGAAACTGGTGCTGCTGGTGTATGTTCAAGAGCAAGTACTTCCTTGTGAAACTGGTGCTGCTGGTGTATGTTCAAGAGCAAGTACTTCCTTGTGAAACTGGTGCTGGTGTATGTTCAAGAGCAAGTACTTCCTTGTGAAACTGGTGCTGGTGTATGTTCAAGAGCAAGTACTTCCTTGTGAAACTGGTGCTGGTGTATGTTCAAGAGCAAGTACTTCCTTGTGAAACTGGTGCTGGTGTATGTTCAAGAGCAAGTACTTCTGAAATTGTTTAAAGGAAAAGATTGAAGCAAAAATAAATGTGAAGCTTTTATTCGGACAAAGCTTGTTGGACTGACTTGTTTTTGGCAGTGTGTCATGTAGCCAGTACAACCGTCTTTACTTTAGCCAATGATTCTGAAACGTCTCGAACCTCACCAGTTGGCCTTCAAAACGTCAAGAAGTACCGAAGATATAATACTATAGTCTGTATTGTCATCTTGATAGTCTGAAACACTAGACCAGGATAAAAAAAAACGTATCTGATTTGAATGTTAGCACACATTTGCAAGCGTGGATCTGAAACTTTCTGAGAAAACGCCAACAATATGTAAAAGTGATATTAGCACAGGGGTGCCTCAGAGGGTCGAGACGTTTCAGAATTATTGGGGGCGTGGTGGCTGAGTAAGCTTAATTGGGTTCAAATTTCGGTGAAGACTGGGATTAAGAATTTATGAATTTTTAGGTCGCTATGAGTCATCCCAACTCTAATGGGTACATGACTTTAATTGGGTCCACACTGAAATGTACATCTGTTATCTTTAAGTCCACAATAAAATGTAAATCTGTTCTCTTTTAAGTCCACACTGAAATGTAAATCTGTTACCTTTAAGTCCACACTGGGATTTAGTCGAAGTCTGATTATGTGTGGAACATCCGATCATGTTCAATGTCACAAGAGAAACAATGACAGTTTGATCATGTTCAATGTCACAAGAGAAACAATGACAGTTTGATCAAGTTTGTTTTGTCACTCTTGTTTGATCCCTGTTCTTTTTTTGTAAATGTTCAATTTTATCGGGTTATCGATCGGGACACATGGACGCCTGACAACTTTGAAATGGGCCGCCAACTATTTTTTTTTCTTTGGAACTGTGACAGATGAAAAACCATTCTGCTGACGTGCAGAAAATTCTGGATGCTTTACTGACGTAGAGATGAATCGGTCAAGGGATTTGAAGATTTTCCTGGATCGACACCATTAAATAGGTACCAGCTATTGTTAGGATATGTATGGTCAGTTGATAGTGGAGCTGGCAAACTTAACATTACCGTTCTTTTTAAATTGGTTTATTGAAAATACTGTTTGACCCTTGCAACCTCGAAACCAAAATATGCTGAGAACTAGAGCTGTAAAGTATTTGGACAATGGAGCTGTAGAGTACTTGATCAATGGAACTACAGAGTACATTGTCAGTGGAGCTATATAGTACATGGTCAGTGGAGCTAAATAGTACTTGGACAGTGGAGCTGTAGATTACTTGGACAGTGGAGCTGTTGATTACTTGATTAATGTAACTATAGAGTACTTGTTCAGTGGATCTATAATGTACATTGTCAGTGGAGCTATATAGTACTTGGTCAGTGCAGCTAAATAGTATCCCTGGCAGCAATCGTACTGACCTACAAAAAAAAAGGGGCGTATGAACACGCGACATGTTGAAGGACTGGACTGAACAATGCTATCTTGCTAGACTGATGGCTGGATTCTTTCTGAAGTCGTTGTTGATTTTCGATGCAATGGCTGGACAAAAAATCGTCTATTCATAAACAGATCAATAAGACCGGTGTGCACATTGCTGTCATTACGGGTGGCTTAACATGTAAGCTTCCGTCATTGAACTTCGCTGTCATCCATTCCAGTGTCTGCAACGAACGGGAGCCATGGATGACTAAAGGGGAGCAGACATTCACATCACCAGGAAGACTTACTACATACACTCAAGTGCTACATACACTCAAGTGCTACATACACTCAAGTGCTACATACACTCAAGTGCTACATACACTCAAGTGCTACATACACTCAAGTACTACAAACACTCAAGTACTACATACACTCAAGTACTACATACACTCAAGTACTACATACACTCAAGTGCTACATACACTCAAGTGCTACATACACTCAAGTGCTACATACACTCAAGTGCTACATACACTCAAGTACTACAAACACTCAAGTACTACATACACTCAAGTGCTACATACACTCAAGTGCTACATAAACTCAAGTACTACATACACTCAAGTACTACATACACTCAAGTGCTACATACACTCAAGTACTACATACACTCAAGTGCTACATACACTCAAGTGCTACATACACTCAAGTGCTACATACACTCAAGTGCTACATACACTCAAGTACTACATACACTCAAGTGCTACATACACTCAAGTGCTACATACACTCAAGTGCTACATACACTCAAGTGCTACATACACTCAAGTGCTACATACACTCAAGTGCTACATAAACTCAGATGCTACATAAACTCAAGTGCTACATACACTCAAGTGCTACATACACTCAAGTACTACATACACTCAAGTGCTACATACACTCAAGTACTACATACACTCAAGTGCTACATACACTCAAGTGCTACATACACTCAAGTACTACATACACTCAAGTACTACATACACTCAAGTACTACATAAACTCAAGTGCTACATACACTCAAGTACTACATACACTCAAGTGCTACATACACCGAAGTGCTACATACACCGAAGTATACAAATGCTTTCTGGCAGCGTGGTAGCAAATCAGCACTGAAACTATTCGCAATGGTTTCAAGAAGGCTGACCTTCTAACCGTTGGTGAAGTCAGAACCAGCAGTAGAGGGCAGCTTCATTTCGGCCGAGAATGTGAAAGCCAACGATGATGATAGTGATGTCGAGGTATGACCCCGCTGCCGCTTGTTGGAAGAATACACGTGAAACTGAGACACCAAGTCGATGGCTTCACTAACTAGAGCGAGAAGAGTGTGAAACAAAGACACCAAGTCGATGGCTTCACTAACTAGAGCGAGGAGAGTGTGAAACTGGGACACCAAGTCGATGGCTTCACTAACTAGAGCGAGAAGAGTGTGAGACTAAGACACCAAGTCGATGGCTTCACTAACTAGAGCGAGAAAAGTGTGAAACTGAGACACCAAGTCGATGGCTTCACTAACTAGAGCGAGGAGAGTGTGAAACTGAGACACCAAGTCGATGGCTTCACTAACTAGAGCGAGAAGAGTGTGAAACTGAGACACCAAGTCGATGGCTTCACTAACTAGAGCGAGTAGAGTGTGAAACTAAGACACCAAGTCGATGGCTTCACTAACTAGAGCGAGAAGAGTGTGAAACTGAGACACCAAGTCGATGGCTTCACTAACTAGAGCGAGGAGAGTGTGAAACTGAGACACCAAGTCGATGGCTTCACTAACTAGAGCGAGAAGAGTGTGAAACTAAGACACCAAGTCGATGGCTTCACTAACTAGAGCGAGTAGAGTGTGAAACTGAGACACCAAGTCGATGGCTTCACTAACTAGAGCGAGGAGAGTGTGAAACTGGGACACCAAGTCGATGGCTTCACTAACTAGAGCGAGGAGAGTGTGACTGAGACACCAAGTCGATGGCTTCACTAACTAGAGCGAGAAGAGTGTGAAACTGAGACACCAAGTCGATGGCTTCACTAACTAGAGCGAGGAGAGTGTGAAACTAAGACACCAAGTCGATGGCTTCACTAACTAGAGCGAGGAGAGTGTGAAACTGGGACACCAAGTCGATGGCTTCACTAACTAGAGCGAGAAGAGTGTGAAACTGAGACACCAAGTCGATGGCTTCACTAACTAGAGCGAGGAGAGTGTGAAACTAAGACACCAAGTCGATGGCTTCACTAACTAGAGCGAGGAGAGTGTGAAACTGAGACACCAAGTCGATGGCTTCACTAACTAGAGCGAGGAGAGTGTGAAACTAAGACACCAAGTCGATGGCTTCACTAACTAGAGCGAGGAGAGTGTGAAACTAAGACACCAAGTCGATGACTTCACTAACTAGAGCGAGAAGAGTGTGAAACTGAGACACCAAGTCGATGGTTTCACTAACTAGAGCGAGAAGAGTGTGAAACTGAGACACCAAGTCGATGGCTTCACTAACTAGAGCGAGAAGAGTGTGAAACTGAGACACCAAGTCGATGGCTTCACTAACTAGAGCGAGAAGAGTGTGAAACTGAGACACCAAGTCGATGGCTTCACTAACTAGAGCGAGAAGAGTGTGAAACTGAGACACCAAGTCGATGGCTTCACTAACTAAAGCGAGTAGAGTGTGAAACTGAGACACCAAGTCGATGGCTTCACTAACTAGAGCGAGTAGAGTGTGAAACTGTGACACCAAGTCAATGGCTTCACTAACTAGAGCGAGGAGAGTGTGAAACTGGGACACCAAGTCGATGGCTTCACTAACTAGTGCGAGAAGAGTGTGAAACTAAGACACCAAGTCGATGGCTTCACTAACTAGAGCGAGAAGAGTGTGAAACTGAGACACCAAGTCGATGGCTTCACTAACTAGAGCGAGGAGAGTGTGAAACTAAGACACCAAGTCGATGGCTTCACTAACTAGAGCGAGGAGAGTGTGAAACTGGGACACCAAGTCGATGGCTTCACTAACTAGAGCGAGAAGAGTGTGAAACTGAGACACCAAGTCGATGGCTTCACTAACTAGAGCGAGGAGAGTGTGAAACTAAGACACCAAGTCGATGGCTTCACTAACTAGAGCGAGGATAGTGTGAAACTGAGACACCAAGTCGATGGCTTCACTAACTAGAGCGAGGAGAGTGTGAAACTAAGACACCAAGTCGATGGCTTCACTAACTAGAGCGAGGAGAGTGTGAAACTAAGACACCAAGTCGATGACTTCACTAACTAGAGCGAGAAGAGTGTGAAACTGAGACACCAAGTCGATGGCTTCACTAACTAGAGCGAGAAGAGTGTGAAACTAAGACACCAAGTCGATGGCTTCACTAACTAGAGCGAGTAGAGTGTGACTGAGACACCAAGTCGATGGCTTCACTAACTAGAGCGAGAAGAGTGTGAAACTGAGACACCAAGTCGATGGCTTCACTAACTAGAGCGAGGAGAGTGTGAAACTAAGACACCAAGTCGATGGCTTCACTAACTAGAGCGAGGATAGTGTGAAACTGAGACACCAAGTCGATGGCTTCACTAACTAGAGCGAGGAGAGTGTGAAACTAAGACACCAAGTCGATGGCTTCACTAACTAGAGCGAGGAGAGTGTGAAACTAAGACACCAAGTCGATGACTTCACTAACTAGAGCGAGAAGAGTGTGAAACTGAGACACCAAGTCGATGGCTTCACTAACTAGAGCGAGAAGAGTGTGAAACTAAGACACCAAGTCGATGGCTTCACTAACTAGAGCGAGTAGAGTGTGACTGAGACACCAAGTCGATGGCTTCACTAACTAGAGCGAGAAGAGTGTGAAACTGAGACAACAAGTCAATGGCTTCACTAACTAGAGCGAGGAGAGTGTGAAACTGGGACACCAAGTCGATGGCTTCACTAACTAGTGCGGAAGAGTGTGAAACTAAGACACCAAGTCGATGGCTTCACTAACTAGAGCGAGAAGAGTGTGAAACTGAGACACCAAGTCGATGGCTTCACTAACAAGAGCGAGAAGAGTGTGAAACTGAGACACCAAGTCGATGGCTTCACTAACTAGAGCGAGGAGAGTGTGAAACTAAGACACCAAGTCGATGGCTTCACTAACTAGAGCGAGGAGAGTGTGAAACTGGGACACCAAGTCGATGGCTTCACTAACTAGAGCGAGAAGAGTGTGAAACTGAGACACCAAGTCGATGGCTTCACTAACTAGAGCGAGGAGAGTGTGAAACTAAGACACCAAGTCGATGGCTTCACTAACTAGAGCGAGGAGAGTGTGAAACTGAGACACCAAGTCGATGGCTTCACTAACTAGAGCGAGGAGAGTGTGAAACTAAGACACCAAGTCGATGGCTTCACTAACTAGAGCGAGGAGAGTGTGAAACTAAGACACCAAGTCGATGACTTCACTAACTAGAGCGAGAAGAGTGTGAAACTGAGACACCAAGTCGATGGTTTCACTAACTAGAGCGAGAAGAGTGTGAAACTGAGACACCAAGTCGATGGCTTCACTAACTAGAGCGAGAAGAGTGTGAAACTGAGACACCAAGTCGATGGCTTCACTAACTAGAGCGAGAAGAGTGTGAAACTGAGACACCAAGTCGATGGCTTCACTAACTAGAGCGAGAAGAGTGTGAAACTGAGACACCAAGTCGATGGCTTCACTAACTAAAGCGAGTAGAGTGTGAAACTGAGACACCAAGTCGATGGCTTCACTAACTAGAGCGAGTAGAGTGTGAAACTGTGACACCAAGTCGATGGCTTCACTAACTAGAGCGAGGAGAGTGTGAAACTGAGACACCAAGTCGATGGCTTCACTAACTAGAGCGAGGAGAGTGACGTTAAAGAGACTGGCGATTGATTGCGGATGTATTGCAATCATTGTAGTCTATTCGTGTTTCGACATCGGTATCGGTAAATTAGTTTAGTTTTCTTGAGGTTTAAATAGAAAGACTCACCGGATTGTCCATGGTCTCCGTTCTGCCAAGTTTATAAGTAAAATAATTGTGTAAACCATGCACCTTTGCATAATCCGCACAACTGCCATTCGATTGTAAAAATAAAACCCGCGAGTTGTAATGCACCAAACAAACCACGGTACTGATCAATGTGTCTAGAGTCATTAGTCAGTGGCAGTATAGAGTACTTGGTCAGTGGATCTATAGAGTACTTGCTCAGTGGATCTATAGAGTACTTGGTCAGTGGATCTATAGAGTACTTGGTCAGTGGATCTATAGAGTACTTGGTCAGTGGATCTATAGAGTACTTGGTCAGTGGATCTATAGAGTACTTGGTCAGTGGATCTATAGAGTACTTGGTCAGTGGATCTATAGAGTACTTGGTCAGTGGATCTATAGAGTACTTGGTCAGTGGATCTATAGAGTACTTGGTCAGTGGATCTATAGAGTACTTGCTCAGTATATGATCATTTAAGTATATAGTACTTGATTAATGAACTATAAAGTGCTTGGTCAGTGGAGCTATTGAATACTTGATCAATTACGCTACATAGTACTTGATCAGTGGATCTATAGAGTACTTGATCAATGAAGCTGTAGAGTACTTGATCAGTGGATCTATAGAGTACTTGATCAATTGAGCTACAGAGTACTTGATCAATTGAGCTACAGAGTACTTGATCAATTGAGCTACAGAGTACTTGATCAATGAAGCTGTAGAGTACTTGATCAATGAAGCTGTAGAGTACTTAATCAATTGAGCTACAGAGTACTTGATCAATTACGCTACAGAGTACTTGATCAGTGGATCTATAGAGTACTTAATCAGTGGATCTATAGAGTACTTGATCAATTGAGCTACAGAGTACTTGATAAATTGAGCTACAGAGTACTTGATCAGTGGAGCTATAGAGTACTTGATCAGTGGAGCTATAGAGTACTTGATCAATGGAGCTATAGACAGTGGCGTAGCATCCATGGCGCGAAGGGGCTCAATGAAACCGGGCCCATGACTATTAGGGGCCCACTGCGCTTGGGCCCATCACTCTTGACGTGTTGAGAACTTGGGGGTGAGGGTGAAAGTGAACAAATAAATTCCCTTTTTGTACAAACCAATAAAAAAATAGAATTTAAAAAGCTCCCACAAAATTCCTGAACGTTGTATCACAAATTAATATTAATTTCAAAACCAGTGTTTGAAGCTTTAATGTAAGGATTTGCTTTCCATCAGGTTTTGTAAATTGTAAGGATGGCTAACCCTAATCGTTCGTTCGAGGTGACAAACGTTTCCATATCGGCCCTTTCTTTTTTTTTTTCCTTGTCTGTTCATAAAACCATTGGTAGTATTACAATATGCTCAATATGTTTTATTTTGTTTTGTATTTAAAATATGTAATATCATCATTTCCGTTTACTCATACAATTATGTCCTTTATTCCAATCTTAGCGTTCAGGCTGATCTGTCAGCTGGTAAACGCACCAACAAAATCATTAACTATGAACAATTTTGGATCTTCGCTCTTTGTAATAAACATGAAAATCTGATCTTGTTTTGACCACTCGCTAATGCTCCTATATCAGCGACTATGACTTTATAATTGATGAACTCAATCGGATATATTACAATGATCATGAACTAAATGCAACTTCTCAATAACCTTGACTGCTCAACAGCATTATATGCTCGTATATCTGCGACTATGAATTTATAATAATAATTATAATAAGCCCAACAGATTCAAAACGAGATAATAGATCTGTTGGGCAATGCAGTTCTGGAAAATATACCGGTACTATAGGCTATCAATTCTGTACCATTTATTTGTATCTTTGGTGGCAGCGCTCAAGACAAATAAAAGTTGATATCAAATTCGTATTATTTGTTTGATACTGTTTAGTGATCTCCGTTGACGGAACATGCAAAAAAATAGAAATTAGATTGTCATTTCTAGGTTTTCATATATGTGAGTATCAAGTCAAACGTGAGCATAATGTGCTGAACAAATGCTTCAAGTAATTAAAAAAAACACATTTATCCTTCACTAAACTACTGCTGGGCTAAAGCTTTGAAGATGCTTCCAATATGATTGGATACTAGAATGGCCTTTCGGCATTGTTTCATCAGAAGAAGCCGCTCGCGCATCTATATATATATATATAATTCTCTTCGTGGCTCAAGAGTTTGGATGAGAAGAAGAAGGCGTAAAGGAAAGATCACTCTTTTATTTCTGCGGATAGAGTTACCCCCACGAAAAAACAAGAGACTGGACTGTCGTTTGGATTTATCAAACCCTGCCCGCTCCCATCCCCCTTCAACTCTGAAGGAACATCCGAAACATGTAAAACAGTTTACAAACAAACATTTTACAAACACTAAATAGCAGCGCCGGACTTTTAACCATGGTGACCAAGAAGTCATGAAAAGAGAACAACTTAATCTACTATGTATATTCACCCGTCACTAAATAGCAGAGCCGGACTTAATCATTGTGGAGCCCTATTCGAAACGGATTTAGCGGGGCCAAGTTTGGGTAGGGAAGCAAATAATAAGTGAAATTCGTCTTTACTACGTACAGAATTACTTTACGAGCTTTGCGCGTAGCAAAGTCATACAGTATATCATAATAATTCTGTTTCCTACATAGATCACGCTCAATAGCAAGAATTATAAAATGTTTCAATCAATCGTTGAGAATTGTTGACCTTAAGTAATTCTTCATTAGTTTGAGGTGCGAGAAGCTTCTTTCACCGGATTGCACAATTACGGCTAATGCATTATACCGTTTTTATTTATCGCGAGTAGGATAGGAGTTTTCCATATTGAATGACACCCCAAAATTACAATTTTTGTGTATATATTCCGTATATTTTAAGGACTTTTTCATCTTTTGAAATTTCGGGAGATTTCCATGAGCTCCTGGTAAATCGACAGGAGGGCGCGGGAAATCTGTTTTAAGTTATAAAATGGTTTAATTTAATAATTTATACACCTTCAATCAGTGTGGGTCCTATGAAAGTGCAGGTCATATAAAAGTGCGGGGCCCACTGCGGTCGCATAGGTTGCAGTGGCCTAGGGCCGGCCCTGCAAAATAGCAGCGTATGCTACGCGCCGGTCGACTAGTTAAGAAATAGATGCACTGGTTTCTTACTTTGCTACCTAGAAGGCCAGAGAAATGTTCAGTCAATAAATATTCGATCTATTTACTATTAAATAATGGACGTAGATCTAGATACTAGTTTGTATCAAAGTTTCAAAACGTGACACCTAGAAGTGTTTTAGGAATATAAGTGTGTGGAATGGGAACTTGGACTCCTAAAACATTTCTTGATAGATATTGAAACTCCGTTAATTCGTTACTTTCTGTACAAACATTGTACAAACATTGTACAAACATTGACTTTGTGTTGGAGACTTCTAACAGAGTCAATCGTAATGAGATTATTATACATCTACTCTACTTGCTTTGGAATGTCTTTTGGTCAATGTACATATACATTCAAATTACTCAATTGTTTTGTCATGCATTGTATTCGTCTTTTTGGGGGAGGGGGCCCACCAATATATTCTTGAACCCGGTCCCACGGGTATCATGCTACGCCACTGGCTATAGAGTAATTGTTCAATGGAGCTATAGAGTACCTGATCAGTGGGGAAACTGATACTAGCCAATTGGCTTCTTCCCTAGTGCTATTAGAGCATGGAAAGGGTTACCTGAGCTAGCCAGGAAAACTAGTGACTTGGCAGAATTTAAGTCATTGGTTAATATGCTGTCACTGAATAGACTACTTGCAATAGTGAAGCAGTATATCACTGAATAGACTACTTGCAATAGTGAAGCAGTATATCACTGAATAGACTACTTGCAATAGTGAAGCAGTATATCACTGAATAGACTACTTGCAATAGTGAAGCAGTATATCACTGAATAGACTACTTGCAATAGTGAAGCAGTATATCACTGAATAGACTACTTGCAATAGTGAAGCAGTATATCACTGAATAGACTACTTGCAATAGTGAAGCAGTATATCACTGAATAGACTACTTACAATAGTGAAGCAGTATAAGAAATATATGCAATTAGAATTTATAGACCATTGTCAGCTTATAAGGAGGAATCGAATAAAATAACAACTTTATGTTTTATGTTTATTAACATGTTATGTTTATTATCCAGTTAACTTTGTATCAAGTTAACTATGTATCAAGTTAACTATGTATCAAGTTAACTATGTATCAAGTTAACTATGTATCAAGTTAACTATGTATCAAGTTAACTATGTATCAAGTTAACTATGTATCAAGGCCTATGTAATTTTACAGACAAAAGTATTTTCGCAAAGTTCGCTAGTCAAGTAACCTTTTTTTTTTCTGCAATTTCATCATTAAGGACATTGTGGCACTAGACATTGGGAATCTTCAAGTTGCAGAGTAATAAGTGTCCAATTTAATATTACTGTCACTTTGTCACGTGACTCCATCTCACCATCAGGAGACATGTCAGAATGTCCAAGTTAGATTGAGTTGAGCCATAGACTACTGGTCAGTACATCAAATCTTGTTAGTAGTTTCTTAAGTAAAGGTCAGTGTTCTAGCCCTAGTCAGTAAATCGAATCTGATCAATAACAGTTAGGTCAATAGATTTCATAAGACTTCTACAAACGCCTGGCAGATTTAAGCCTCTTTCTTTAATTGATCAATGAATGCCGGTACCGTGCTTTAATTAAGTCTTAGAGTAATGTAGTGACGTAGCTAGGGTGGGGGAGGAGGGGGGAAAATTTGAAGATCCCCGGGCACCTTCTTGAGGGTGGGGGCCAAATGAGTGTCCGAATTTTGTTTTTAAATTAATTAAATATTACGTCACTGTCATGAAGTCTTATTTTCACGTTGTTATATAAGTTAGTGCCCCTGTTGTATGTATTCCACACAGATTAATTATTAACTCTTTCCGGCGAGGTTTCTCTCAATTTGAAGGAGTAACTTCCCTAGCGCTGACTAGTGCCGTGTTACTCTCAGGAAGTAACTTGGTATATAGGGCAGTTTATTTCATCATCCTTATCATTTAAGAAGAAACCTGATAAGAGCACTGAAAACAAAGGTGACCATGAACGTGTCGAAGAAAAGTAACACTAGTCAGATGATTCATACAGAGATACAGCAGTCGAAGAAGTGAAAATTTCTCTTGATGACAGAAGTAGTACTGAAGAGACTCCAGGGGAATACCTTTAACCACAGTCAGAGAAAACATCTGAAGTAAGTGATGGTCTTTCAAAATTACTTTGTCCAGAAGTGGAAAAGCTGTAATTAAGTACAAAGACTTCGGATAGATCCAGCTTGGAATTTCAACTGAGGAACTGCGAGCAAAGAATGTGTTAAAGGGTAGCTTTTTTTCCAAAATAAAGATGAACGGTGTTTGTTTCAAGTAGGGTTAACCCAAAATAAATCACGAAGTTTGACATCATGGTTCACTCGAAAGCTTCCAACAGGAGCAATGCTCAACCGATCTTGGCTCCTTTTCTCTCCACACTTGGGATGTCTATTTTGTTTTGCATGTGTACTGTTTTCTGAGGCATATCTAGTGCATTGAGCAAACCTGGACTTGGTTTCACCAAATGGAAGAAACATGAGAGACTTAAATAACATGAAGAAGGAGTCCACCACAGACAAGCTCTTTTGAAGAGGAAGTGAAGAAATGCTTAAGGCAGAAGCAGATGAACTGTCACATGTTTCATGCGCAAATTTTAAAAAATCCGCAGTATGGGAGAGACATCCTGAAACGTGCAGCAGCAGCTATTAAGTACTTAGCAAAAACAAACTCAAGCTTCTACGTGGTCACAACTGAATTCACCCAATCCAGGGAACTTCCTAGCATCTTTTAAATTTCTTGCAGAATTTGATGAAGTTATGAAACATCAGTTACATAGAATCGAATATGGGACGACACATTATTTGTCACCAGAAATTCAAAATGAGTTTATTAACTTGATGGGCAATAAAGTTATGGAAACGATTGTTGGGAAAGTCAAGCAAGTTTGTTACATTTCTCTGATGCTTGACTCCACCCCCAGATGTTTCTCATCAAGAACAAGTCTCTCTAACAGTTCGTTACTTGGATGTTGATCATTAGAAATAAAAGAGTCATTCATTGGCTACTTTAACATTTTGAAACTTGTTGGACAACATTATGAAGAACTCTTAGAAACATTGGACTGGACTTTGATCTGTGCAGAAGTCAAACCTACGATAACGCAGTCACAATGAGTAGCCGTCTGTCTGGCCTGCAGAAACAGATTCCAAAGGCTGGAAAACCACGTCGACACCTTTGGGTTTCTTCTTGAACTAAGACACCTCTTGGAGTCTAAGGAGGATGAAACGCTGTTGAAAAAATGTGCTACTTTGTCCTGTTTGATGAAATACTGGCAAATCGCTTCTTCAATGATGTCATTGATGCACGAGCACTTTTCATTAACAAAGCAGTACCACAATCACCAATTGACATATTGAAGAAGCTGGCTTCATATGGTAATTATGTGTGCTCAAACCTTGTAACCTCCATCCGAATACTGCTAACTCAGGTCACATTCATTGCGTTATGTAAGAGATCATTCTTAAAGCTCAAGTTCATCAAAAACTATCTCAGGAGCACAATGACGCAAGAAAGGCTTATCATGGCTTTAATGTCAGTAGAGTCACAATTACTAGACATTATCGATGTAGATGATGTTATAGATGTCTTAGCTGCACAGAAAGCACGACGTAAAGCGATATGATTTGAGATTTATCGCTTGTGCATTACTTCGACAATAAACAACGGTATTATTCGTTACTTTTACTGATATACTGTATCAATTTGAATGTAGGCTCATGTATTAATTAAGTACATTATCTCATGTCATGATGTCAAATGTCAAAATGCAAGGAGCCCCCAAAGAGGTCAATCCCCCCGGGCCCCCAAATCTCTTGCTACGCCCCTGGAGTAATGTCCAAGACGTCCACTGGAGTCGCAATAAATTCTGTGCAAGGCCACGAAACGAGATAAATGCAAGAAATAAAAGACCACATCAAAATACAGTTTGAATTAAACTAAGACTTTTGGTTATTAACTTTCGAGCAACTTTCAATACAATTATATTACATTCATTCAAAGTAGCGTATAATTACTTTGGAGATTTCAAAACGAAAAGAGTTCCACGATCTCGTGTGATTAACAGCAATTATTAATTGACGAGGTTTCCGGGTTGGCGCTTTTATGTTACCTAATGAATCTATTTATAATTGACGAGGAAAACAAAACAAAAGGCAAACAAAATAAGTAGGAAAAAAAATGGGCGGGGGGAATTGAGCCCCCAGTATCCATTCAAACAGTTGTCTCATTTCCTGTTACATTATTCGTCTGCTAAATTCAATAAAAAAGGAATAAAATATTTTATAAAACAATTATTTCAATTTGGTTAATGCTAAGGACTTTCAATTTCCAGTATTTTGTGTGTGCGCGATTATGTGTTTGTATCACTGGCGGATTCAGGGGGGAGGGGCGGTAGGGGTGATCGCCCCCCTCACTCGGCCGCCCCCCCTTTGGGGGGGGGGTGGCGGACGAATTTTAGTATAGAATTCACACAATTTGTATACGAATTTATTACTCGTGTTAATAATATATACTAATTATTTATATTTCAACCTATTTTTAGATTATTTCGCCCCCCTCTAGTATGTTGTATGACTATGTTTTGTTTTTTGTGAGTCTGTTTGTTTATAGATGTGTGTGTGTGTTAGTGAGTGTGCTCAAACCTGTGTGTCTGATCTAGTTTGACGTGTACACATCTTAATAGACATACTCAAAGGTTAAATCGAATCTATAAATGAAATTTGAAATCAACAACATTAAATTAAACAAGATTGTAAAAAGAGTTTGAGTTATCCTCAAACTTAGAGGCCGCCCACACCGAATTTGCCCATAGACAAGGAATATTGTTTTGATTGTTTAAAGTATTAACATTTCAAAGAATCATTGAACATTGGCTTGCACTCTAAAACAAACGGGACAACCAATTATTAATAATAAAAATGTTTTACATTTTGGCAAGAAAACGAAATGTAATAAGTCATAAGAGAGTTTCGAAAAATTTTTGGCGTTTTTTTTTTTAAACGGAAAACAAACTTCGCAACGTATTTTCGATAATGCGGTTTCTACGTAATTACACTGATTTCATTGCCTAAAAGAGAAATTATATTTCCAATAGATTTATGCTGGTTGTTGTCTTTTCGACTTAAACGTGACAGACCATAAGACAGATGACACAAAACTAATAGCCGGGGGGTGGGGGGATCGGGGATTGAACTCGAGCTGCATTGATAGCGGAGTTATTTTCGCTGAACGCCTAATCACAGCACAGAAATCTCACAGATATCCACTGCCCCCCAACAGGTCCACAAAAGTTATTAGACCAGAGCGCACGGAGCATGCAAAAACATCAGAGCCGGAGGGCATGAGGAAACGTAATAGAGGAGGCCATTAATTATTTTCAAAATTTATTGCCAACAAATAAAATTAATTCTATTGTGGTGGCCCCTCTCTTGCGGATACCCCAGGGAAATAGCCCCGCCAGCCATCCTCCAAATCCCGCCAAGATGTTAAATGTTGTACACTTCTTACCTGTGTACTATAAGTTTACTCCTGAGATAGTCTAGAGCGAAAGCCAGTTCAGCCAGGTACAGCTGCAGGTGCTGCTCTGTGAACTGTAGCTCTTCCTGCATGTGATAACGTAAGTCACCTCCAAGTAACAAGTCCACAACCTGGGGAATATATTACATAGGCTAGTGACAAGTCCACAACCTGGGCAATATATAACATAGGCTAGTGACAATTCCACAACCTGGGGAATATATTACATAGGCTAGTGACAAGTCCACAACCTGGGGAATATATAACATAGGCTAGTGACAATTCCACAACCTGGGGAATATATAACATGGTCTAGTGACAAGTCCACAACCTGAGGAATATATTACATAGTCTAGTGACAAGTCCACAACCTGGGGAATATATTACATAGTCTAGTGACAAGTCCACAACCTGGGGAATATATTACATAGGCTAGTGACAAGTCCACAACCTGGGGAATGTATTACATAGTCTAGTGACAAGTCCACAACCTGGGGAATACATTACATAGTCTAGTGACAAGTCCACAACCTGGGGAATATATTACATAGGCTAGTGACAAGTCCACAACCTGGGGAATATATTACAAAGGCTAGTGACAAGTCCACAACCTAGGGAATATATTACATAGTCTATTGAGACATCCACAACATGGGGAATATATTACATAGGCTAGTGACAATTCCACAACCTGGGGAATATATTACATAAACTATTGACACATCCACAACCTGGGGAATATATTACATAGTCTAATGACAAGTCCACAACCTGGGGAATATATTACATAGTCTATTGACAAGTCCACAACCTGGGGAATATATTACATAGGCTAGTGACAAGTCCACAACCTGGGGAATATATTACATAGGCTAGTGACAAGTCCACAACCTGGGGAATGTATTACATAGTCTAGTGACAAGTCCACAACCTGGGGAATATATTACATAGGCTAGTGACAAGTCCACAACCTGGGGAATATATTACATAGACAAGTGACAATTCCACAACCTGGGGAATATATTACATAGACTAGTGACAAGTCCACAACCTAAGGAATATATTACATTGGCTAGTGACAAGTCCACAACCTGGGGAATACATTACATAGTCTAGTGACAAATCCACAACCTGGGGAATATATTACAGAGGCTAGTGACAAGTCCACAACCTGGGGAATATATTACAAAGGCTAGTGACAAGTCCACAACCTAGGGAATATATTACATAGTCTTGTGACACATCCACAACATGGGGAATATATTACAAGTCCACAACCTGGGGAATATATTACAAAGGCTAGTGACAAGTCCACAACCTAGGGAATATATTACATAGGCTAGTGACAAGTCCACAACCTGGGGAATATATTACAAAGGCTAGTGACAATTCCACAACCTAGGGAATATATAACATAGTCTATTGACACATCCACAACATGGGGAATATATTACATAGGCTAGTGACAAGTCCACAACCTGGGGAATGTATTACATAGTCTAGTGACAAGTCCACAACCTGGGGAATATATTACATAGGCTAGTGACAAGTCCACAACCTGGGGAATATATTACATAGACAAGTGACAATTCCACAACCTGGGGAATATATTACATAGACTAGTGACAAGTCCACAACCTAAGGAATATATTACATTGGCTAGTGACAAGTCCACAACCTGGGGAATACATTACATAGACTAGTGACAAATCCACAACCTGGGGAATATATTACAGAGGCTAGTGACAAGTCCACAACCTGGGGAATATATTACATAGGCTAGTGACAAGTCCACAACCTGGGGAATATATAACATAGGCTAGTGACAATTCCACAACCTGGGGAATATATAACATGGTCTAGTGACAAGTCCACAACCTGGGGAATATATTACATAGGCTAGTGACAAGTCACCAACCTGGGGAATATATTACATAGGCTAGTGACAATTCCACAACCTGGGGAATATATAACATGGTCTAGTGACAAGTCCACAACCTGGGGAATATATTACATAGGCTAGTGACAAGTCCACAACCTGGGGAATATATAACATAGGCTAGTGACAATTCCACAACCTGGGGAATATATAACATGGTCTAGTGACAAGTCCACAACCTAAGGAATATATTACATAGGCTAGTGACAAGTCCACAACCTGGGGAATATATTACATAGTCTAATGACAAGTCCACAACCTGGGGAATATATTACATAGTCTAATGACAAGTCCACAACCTGGGGAATATATTACATAGTCTAATGACAAGTCCACAACCTGGGGAATATATTACATAGTCTAGTGACAAGTCCACAACCTGGGGAATATATTACATAGTCTAGTGACAAGTCCACAACCTAAGGAATATATTACATAGGCTAGTGACAAGTCCACAACCTGGGGAATATATTACATAGTCTAATGACAAGTCCACAACCTGGGGAATATATTACATAGTCTAATGACAAGTCCACAACCTGGGGAATATATTACATAGTCTAGTGACAAGTCCACAACCTGGGGAATATATTACATAGTCTAGTGACAAGTCCACAACCTGGGGAATATATTACATAGTCTAATGACAAGTCCACAACCTGGGGAATATATTACATAGTCTAGTGACAAGCCCACAACCTGGGGAATATATTACATAGGCTAGTGACAAGTCCACAACCTGGGGAATGTATTACATAGTCTAGTGACAAGTCCACAACCTGGGGAAAGTATTATATAGTCTAGTGACAAGTCCACAACCTAGGGAATATATTACAAAGGCTAGTGACAAGTCCACAACCTAGGGAATATATTACATAGTCTATTGAGACATCCACAACATGGGGAATATATTACATAGGCTAGTGACAAGTCCACAACCTGGGGAATATATTACATAGACAAGTGACAATTCCACAACCTGGGGAATATATTACATAGACTAGTGACAAGTCCACAACCTAAGGAATATATTACATTGGCTAGTGACAAGTCCACAACCTGGGGAATACATTACATAGTCTAGTGACAAATCCACAACCTGGGGAATATATTACAGAGGCTAGTGACAAGTCCACAACCTGGGGAATATATTACAAAGGCTAGTGACAAGTCCACAACCTAGGGAATATATTACATAGTCTTGTGACACATCCACAACATGGGGAATATATTACAAGTCCACAACCTGGGGAATATATTACATAGGCTAGTGACAAGTCCACAACCTGGGGAATGTATTACATAGTCTAGTGACAAGTCCACAACCTGGGGAATACATTACATAGACAAGTGACAATTCCACAACCTGGGGAATATATTACATAGACTAGTGACAAGTCCACAACCTAAGGAATATATTACATTGGCTAGTGACAAGTCCACAACCTGGGGAATACATTACATAGTCTAGTGACAAATCCACAACCTGGGGAATATATTACAGAGGCTAGTGACAAGTCCACAACCTGGGGAATATATTACAAAGGCTAGTGACAAGTCCACAACCTAGGGAATATATTACATAGTCTTGTGACACATCCACAACAAGGGGGAATATATTACAAGTCCACAACCTGGGGAATATATTACAAAGGCTAGTGACAAGTCCACAACCTAGGGAATATATTACATAGGCTAGTGACAAGTCCACAACCTGGGGAATATATTACAAAGGCTAGTGACAATTCCACAACCTAGGGAATATATTACAAAGGCTAGTGACAAGTCCACAACCTAGGGAATATATTACATAGTCTATTGAGACATCCACAACATGGAAAATATATTACATAGGCTAGTGACAATTCCACAACCTGGGGAATATATTACATAGTCTATTGACACATCCACAACATGGGGATTATATTACAAGTCCACAACCTGGGGAATATATTACATAGTCTAATGACAAGTCCACAACCTGGGGAATATATTACATAGTCTATTGACAAGTCCACAACCTGGGGAATATATTACATAGGCTAGTGACAAGTCCACAACCTGGGGAATATATTACATAGGCTAGTGACAAGTCCACAACCTGGGGAATGTATTACATAGTCTAGTGACAAGTCCACAACCTAGGGAATATATTACAAAGGCTAGTGACAAGTCCACAACCTAGGGAATATATTACATAGTCTATTGAGACATCCACAACATGGGGAATATATTACATAGGCTAGTGACAAGTCCACAACCTGGGGAATATATTACATAGGCTAGTGACAATTCCACAACCTGGGGAATATATTACATAGGCTAGTGACAAGTCCACAACCTAAGGAATATATTACATTGGCTAGTGACAAGTCCACAACCTGGGGAATACATTACATAGTCTAGTGACAAGTCCACAACCTGGGGAATATATTACATAGGCTAGTGACAAGTCCACAACCTGGGGAATATATTACAAAGGCTAGTGACAAGTCCACAACCTAGGGAATATATTACATAGTCTATTGAGACATCCACAACATGGAAAATATATTACATAGGCTAGTGACAATTCCACAACCTGGGGAATATATTACATAGTCTATTGACACATCCACAACATGGGGATTATATTACAAGTCCACAACCTGGGGAATATATTACATAGTCTAATGACAAGTCCACAACCTGGGGAATATATTACATAGTCTATTGACAAGTCCACAACCTGGGGAATATATTACATAGGCTAGTGACAAGTCCACAACCTGGGGAATATATTACATAGGCTAGTGACAAGTCCACAACCTGGGTAATGTATTACATAGTCTAGTGACAAGTCCACAACCTGGGGAATATATTACATAGGCTAGTGACAAGTCCACAACCTGGGGAATATATTACATAGACAAGTGACAATTCCACAACCTGGGGAATATATTACAGAGGCTAGTGACAAGTCCACAACCTGGGGAATATATTACATAGGCTAGTGACAAGTCCACAACCTGGGGAATATATAACATAGGCTAGTGACAATTCCACAACCTGGGGAATATATAACATGGTCTAGTGACAAGTCCACAACCTGGGGAATATATTACATAGGCTAGTGACAAGTCACCAACCTGGGGAATATATTACAAAAGCTAGTGACAATTCCACAACCTGGGGAATATATTACATAGGCTAGTGACAAGTCACCAACCTGGGGAATATATTACAGAGGCTAGTGACAAGTCCACAACCTGGGGAATATATTACATAGGCTAGTGACAAGTCCACAACCTAGGGAATATATTACAAAGGCTAGTGACAAGTCCACAACCTAGGGAATATATTACATAGTCTATTGAGACATCCACAACATGGGGAATATATTACATAGGCTAGTGACAAGTCCACAACCTGGGGAATATATTACATAGGCTAGTGACAATTCCACAACCTGGGGAATATATTACATAGGCTAGTGACAAGTCCACAACCTAAGGAATATATTACATTGGCTAGTGACAAGTCCACAACCTGGGGAATACATTACATAGTCTAGTGACAAGTCCACAACCTGGGGAATATATTACATAGGCTAGTGACAAGTCCACAACCTGGGGAATATATTACAAAGGCTAGTGACAAGTCCACAACCTAGGGAATATATTACATAGTCTATTGAGACATCCACAACATGGGGAATATATTACATAGGCTAGTGACAATTCCACAACCTGGGGAATATATTACATAGTCTATTGACACATCCACAACATGGGGATTATATTACAAGTCCACAACCTGGGGAATATATTACATAGTCTAATGACAAGTCCACAACCTGGGGAATATATTACATAGTCTATTGACAAGTCCACAACCTGGGGAATATATTACATAGTCTAGTGACAAGTCCACAACCTGGGGAATATATTACATAGGCTAGTGACAAGTCCACAATCTGGGGAATGTATTACATAGTCTAGTGACAAGTCCACAACCTGGGGAATATATTACATAGGCTAGTGACAAGTCCACAACCTGGGGAATATATTACATAGACAAGTGACAATTCCACAACCTGGGGAATATATTACATAGACTAGTGACAAGTCCACAACCTAAGGAATATATTACATTGGCTAGTGACAAGTCCACAACCTGGGGAATACATTACATAGTCTAGTGACAAATCCACAACCTGGGGAATATATTACAGAGGCTAGTGACAAGTCCACAACCTGGGGAATATATTACAAAGGCTAGTGACAAGTCCACAACCTAGGGAATATATTACATAGTCTTGTGACACATCCACAACATGGGGAATATATTACAAGTCCACAACCTGGGGAATATATTACAAAGGCTAGTGACAAGTCCACAACCTAGGGAATATATTACATAGGCTAGTGACAAGTCCACAACCTGGGGAATATATTACAAAGGCTAGTGACAATTCCACAACCTAGGGAATATATAACATAGTCTATTGACACATCCACAACATGGGGAATATATTACATAGGCTAGTGACAAGTCCACAACCTGGGGAATATATTACATAGGCTAGTGACAAGTCCACAACCTGGGGAATGTATTACATAGTCTAGTGACAAGTCCACAACCTGGGGAATATATTACATAGACAAGTGACAATTCCACAACCTGGGGAATATATTACATAGACTAGTGACAAGTCCACAACCTAAGGAATATATTACATTGGCTAGTGACAAGTCCACAACCTGGGGAATACATTACATAGTCTAGTGACAAATCCACAACCTGGGGAATATATTACAGAGGCTAGTGACAAGTCCACAACCTGGGGAATATATTACAAAGGCTAGTGACAAGTCCACAACCTAGGGAATATATTACATAGTCTTGTGACACATCCACAACATGGGGAATATATTACAAGTCCACAACCTGGGGAATATATTACAAAGGCTAGTGACAAGTCTACAACCTAGGGAATATATTACATAGGCTAGTGACAAGTCCACAACCTGGGGAATATATTACAAAGGCTAGTGACAATTCCACAACCTAGGGAATATATAACATAGTCTATTGACACATCCACAACATGGGGAATATATTACATAGGCTAGTGACAAGTCCACAACCTGGGGAATGTATTACATAGTCTAGTGACAAGTCCACAACCTGGGGAATATATTACATAGGCTAGTGACAAGTCCACAACCTGGGGAATATATTACATAGGCTAGTGACAAGTCCACAACCTGGGGAATGTATTACATAGTCTATTGAGACATCCACAACATGGGGAATATATTACATAGGCTAGTGACAAGTCCACAACCTGGGGAATATATTACATAGGCTAGTGACAAGTCCACAACCTGGGGAATATATTACATAGGCTAGTGACAAGTCCACAACCTAGGGAATATATTACATAGTCTATTGAGACATCCACAACATGGGGAATATATTACATAGGCTAGTGACAAGTCCACAACCTGGGGAATATATTACATAGGCTAGTGACAATTCCACAACCTGGGGAATATATTACATAGGCTAGTGACAAGTCCACAACCTAAGGAATATATTACATTGGCTAGTGACAAGTCCACAACCTGGGGAATACATTACATAGTCTAGTGACAAGTCCACAACCTGGGGAATATATTACATAGGCTAGTGACAAGTCCACAACCTGGGGAATACATTACATAGTCTAGTGACAAGTCCACAACCTGGGGAATACATTACATAGGCTAGTGACAAGTCCACAACCTGGGGAATATATTACAAAGGCTAGTGACAAGTCCACAACCTAGGGAATATATTACATAGTCTATTGAGACATCCACAACATGGGGAATATATTACATAGGCTAGTGACAATTCCACAACCTGGGGAATATATTACATAGTCTATTGACACATCCACAACATGGGGATTATATTACAAGTCCACAACCTGGGGAATATATTACATAGTCTAATGACAAGTCCACAACCTGGGGAATATATTACATAGTCTATTGACAAGTCCACAACCTGGGGAATATATAACATAGGCTAGTGACAAGTCCACAACCTGGGGAATATATTACATAGGCTAGTGACAAGTCCACAACCTGGGGAATGTATTACATAGTCTAGTGACAAGTCCACAACCTGGGGAATATATTACATAGGCTAGTGACAAGTCCACAACCTGAGGAATATATTACATAGACAAGTGACAATTCCACAACCTGGGGAATATATTACATAGACTAGTGACAAGTCCACAACCTAAGGAATATATTACATTGGCTAGTGACAAGTCCACAACCTGGGGAATACATTACATAGTCTAGTGACAAATCCACAACCTGGGGAATATATTACAGAGGCTAGTGACAAGTCCACAACCTGGGGAATATATTACAAAGGCTAGTGACAAGTCCACAACCTAGGGAATATATTACATAGTCTTGTGACACATCCACAACATGGGGAATATATTACAAGTCCACAACCTGGGGAATATATTACAAAGGCTAGTGACAAGTCCACAACCTAGGGAATATATTACATAGGCTAGTGACAAGTCCACAACCTGGGGAATATATTACAAAGGCTAGTGACAATTCCACAACCTAGGGAATATATAACATAGTCTATTGACACATCCACAACATGGGGAATATATTACATAGGCTAGTGACAAGTCCACAACCTGGGGAATATATTACATAGGCTAGTGACAAGTCCACAACCTGGGGAATGTATTACATAGTCTAGTGACAAGTCCACAACCTGGGGAATACATTACATAGACAAGTGACAATTCCACAACCTGGGGAATATATTACATAGACTAGTGACAAGTCCACAACCTAAGGAATATATTACATTGGCTAGTGACAAGTCCACAACCTGGGGAATACATTACATAGTCTAGTGACAAATCCACAACCTGGGGAATATATTACAGAGGCTAGTGACAAGTCCACAACCTGGGGAATATATTACAAAGGCTAGTGACAAGTCCACAACCTAGGGAATATATTACATAGTCTTGTGACACATCCACAACACGGGGAATATATTACAAGTCCACAACCTGGGGAATATATTACAAAGGCTAGTGACAAGTCCACAACCTAGGGAATATATTACATAGGCTAGTGACAAGTCCACAACCTGGGGAATATATTACAAAGGCTAGTGACAATTCCACAACCTAGGGAATATATAACATAGTCTATTGACACATCCACAACATGGGGAATATATTACATAGGCTAGTGACAAGTCCACAACCTGGGGAATGTATTACATAGTCTAGTGACAAGTCCACAACCTGGGGAATATATTACATAGGCTAGTGACAAGTCCACAACCTGGGGAATATATTACATAGGCAAGTGACAATTCCACAACCTGGGGAATACATTACATAGTCTAGTGACAAATCCACAACCTGGGGAATATATTACATAGGCTAGTGACAAGTCCACAACCTAAGGAATATATTACATTGGCTAGTGACAAGTTCACAACCTGGGGAATATATTACATAGGCTAGTGACAAGTCCACAACCTGGGGAATATATTACAAAGGCTAGTGACAAGTCCACAACCTAGGGAATATATTACATAGTCTTGTGACACATCCACAACCTGGGGAATATATTACAAAGGCTAGTGACAAGTCCACAACCTAGGGAATATATTACATAGTCTTGTGACACATCCACAACATGGGGAATATATTACAAGTCCACAACCTGGGGAATATATTACATAGTCTTATGACAAGTCCACAACCTGGGGAATATATTGCATAGTCTAGTGACAAGTCCACAACCTGGGGAATATATTACAAAGGCTAGTGACAAGTCCACAACCTAGGGAATATATTACATAGTCTATTGACACATCCACAACCTGGGGAATATATTACATAGTCTAATGACAAATCCACAACCTGGGGAATATATTACATAGGCTAGTGACAAGTCCACAACATTGGGAATATATTACATAGGCTAGTGACAATTCCACAACCTGGGGAATATATTACATAGGCTAGTGACAAATCCACAACCTGGGGAATATATCTTCATCTTGAAAAAAAAATATAACAAGTTTAAGTACTCACCGTAAAAATATCTTCTTCATCTTGAAAACAATACCACAAGTTAAAGTACTCACCATAAACATATCTTCCTTATCTTGAAAACAATACCACAAGTTAAAGTACTCACCATAAACATATCTTCTTCATCTTGAAAACAATACCACAAGTTGACTATGAAGACGTGATCCACTTTTCTGAGTATCTCCACTTCTTTGATAACGTTGTTGATAGCGTCCTGTTGAATGCAGGCAGCTTTATTCATGTACTTCATAGCGAACATTAACTTACTGTCTTTCTTTTGGACAATACACACCTGGGTGAAGAGAGAGACAGAGAGTGAAGAGAGGATATCAAGGGAACAAGTAAATCTGTACATGTGGATGTTTTACAGTTGAACTATGTCGTCGTGTCTGGGCGTGTCTGGGCGTGGTGTCTGGGCGTGTTGTCTGGGCGTGTCTGGGGCGTGGTGTTGTATGCGCTTTGTCGTCTCGATGGTCCCGGGTTCGAACTCTACCATCCGTCATCCCCCACCGCCGTGTGGGCAAGATTGTTTTATTTTAAGGAACATCCGAAACAAGTACAAGAAGCATAAAGTGTAGAGAATTCCGTGTCAGTTAATTGTGGGCTTACAAAGTAGAGAGTTCCGTGTCAGTTAAATGCGGCCTTACAAAGTAGAGAGTTCCGTGTCAGTTAAATGTGGCCTTACAAAGTAGAGAGTTCCGTGTCAGTTAAATGTGGCCTTACAAAGTAGAGAGTTCCGTGTCAGTTAAATGTGAGCTTACAAAGTAGAGAGTTCCGAGTCAGTTAAATGTGGGCTTACAAAGTAGAGAATTCCGTGTCAGTTAAATGTGGGCTTACAGAGTAGAGAGTTCCGTGTCAGTTAAATGTGGGCTTACAAAGTAGAGAGTTCCGTGTCAGTTAAATGTGGCCTTACAAAGTAGAGAGTTCCGTGTCAGTTAAATGTGGGCTTATAATTGGGCTTCATATTATTAAAGAAGTGTTCCTATAGTCTTTTAGCCTACTTATAGCAGGAATTAATAAATATACAGATTATTTATAAATGTTTACATTGGAGGCGTGGTTCCGTGAGGCAGTTATTGCCGGAAGTGATAATGGATATAAGCACTCCACTAAAATGCCTTCTAATGGCATGCGTCTCAGATGGCCGCTAAGGAAGGTTTCAATTCTGCGCTGTTACATCTGGTTCGTGTCAATCAATTATTGTTCCTTTCGTCGCCTGTCAATCAGTGTGCTTAGAAAAGTCGATTGATTATCTCTGCACCAGTATCTTAATGAATTGACAAGTCTAAGAAGTTACCACTGATTGTTTTATATTTCTAGAATTATCCACCCATAATTGACAGTGATCGATTGAAATATGTCGGCTATGTGCCCTAGTGTTCAGAGGATGTTTTTTTTCTTACTTTGATTGTAACTGTCTCCATGTTTTTCTAAGTGTCTTTAAAGTGTCTCTGTGTCTGTGCATGAATGTATAAGCGTCTTTAAAGTGTTTGTGTGTCTTTGCATGAATATATACGTGTCTTTAAAGTGTCTGTGCATGAATGTATAAGTGTCTTTAAAGTGTCTGTAACTTTACATGAATGTATAAGTGTCTTTAAAGTGTCTGTGTGTCTGTGCTTGAATGTATAAGTGTCTTTAAAGTGTCTGTGCATGAATGTATAAGTGTCTTTAAAGTGTCTGTGCATGAATATATAAGTGTCTTTAAAGTGTCTGGGTTTGTACATGAATGTATCTCTCCATTTAGGTTCCTAAACCTCGACATTTGAATCTTCTTCGTGGCATTGAACATCGCCAGATGGAGCTTCTGTCTGCTTCTTACCTAAATACACTCGGGTGTACATGGGAACATCGCCAGATGGATCTTCTGTCTGCTTCTTACCTAAATACACTCAGGTGTACATGGGAACATTGTCAGATGGAGCTGCTGTCTGCTTCTTACCTAAATACACTCAGGTGTACATGGGAACATTGTCAGATGGAGCTTCTGTCTGCTTCTTACCTACATACACTCAGGTATACATGGGAACATCGCCAGATGGAGCTTCTGTCTGCTTCTTGCCTAAATACACTCAGGTATACATGGGAACATCGCCAGATGGAGCTTCTGTCTGCTTCTTACCTAAATACACTCAGGTGTACATGGCATTGCTCTGTTTGTAAATCATAGCTCTTAGTTCTAACCTTATAACCTTAGTTTCAAACAAACCCTGAGTTCTAACCTAATAACCCTAGTTTCAAACAAACCCTGAGTTCTACTCTAACCCTTAGTTCTAACAAAACCCGTACAAAACAATTAGTTCTAAACAAGCCCTTAGTTCTTATTCTGATCTTTAAAAAAAAAGACTTACTTTTCCAAAACTTCCTTTTCCAATGGCTCTTAATATTTGAAAGTGATCAAAGTTCACTGTAAAGTAAGAGAGCAAAGATTAGACATTGAACTAGATTTGTTGGTGGAATAGTTTCATGAAGAAACAAAGGAATGTCCGAAGAGAAATAATTCATGAGACGCAAACATAGCAGCGATCATTCACATCGTTCTCTGTCTATAGACATACAACATCAGAACGCTTCAGTAACGGGAGATAAAAGCCGTGGTCGGTGTTAGATGGTCGTGAACACATATTGATAAAAGCTGTGGTCGGTGTTAGATGGTCGTGAACACATATTGATAAAAGCTGTGGTCGGTGTTAGATGGTCGTGAACACATATTGATAAAAGCTGTAGTCGGTGTTAGATGGTCGTGAACACATATTGATAAAAGCCGTGGTCGGTGTTAGATGGTCGTGAACACATATTGATAAAAGCTGTGGTCGGTGTTAGATGGTCGTGAACACATATTGATAAAAGCCGTGGTCGGTGTTAGATGGTCGTGAACACATATTGATAAAAGCTGTGGTCGGTGTTAGATGGTCGTGAACACATATTGATAAAAGCTGTGGTCGGTGTTAGATGGTCGTGAACACATAGTGATAAAAGCTGTAGTCGGTGTTAGATGGTCGTGAACACATAGTGATAAAAGCTGTGGTCGGTGTTAGATGGTCGTGAACACATAGTGATAAAAGCCGTGGTCGGTGTTAGATGGTCGTGAACACATATTGATAAAAGCCGTGGTCGGTGTTAGATGGTCGTGAACACATAGTGATAAAAGCTGTGGTCGGTGTTAGATGGTCGTGAACACATATTGATAAAAGCCGTGGTCGGTGTTAGATGGTCGTGAACACATAGTGATAAAAGCTGTGGTTGGTGTTAGATGGTCGTGAACACATATTGATAAAAGCTGTGGTCAGTGGGTCGTGTACACTGACATCACCCCGGGGCGTTAGTTTGTCTCAAGTAACATGAAGGATACTTAAGACGCGAGACAACTCTGCTTGCAAGACAAGTTCAGGCGAGATTGGCATTTCACCGGTCTTTTTCTATCAGGGTTAACTCCCTGTCTCCTGCTGAGTCTCTGCTAGACGCCAAAGATAACTAAGGAAACTCACAGATTCATTGAATTGTCTGCACTGAAGGCCTCGTGCAATGCAAGGCATTGGTGACTAGGCAGGCCCAAAGGGTTAACTCATATCTAGACGACTACTGTCATTTGAATGTTTCTATTGTCACTTTTGTTTGTGCCCTTTAAATGTTTAGAGCTGAACGTCTTGATTGTGTTTCATCCAATGTCCAACAGTAGTGTAGGGGGCTGGGCTGGGCTGGGGGAGGGGGGTCATGTCTACGTATTTAAAGCAAGTGTTACCCAAACCCTAGTGTTCCGTGAGGCCTGACTAGATGTTCCGTGAGGCCTGACTAGATGTTCCGCGAGGCCTGACTAGATGTTCCGCGAGGCCTGACTAGATGTTCCGCGAGGCCTGACTAGATGTTCCGCGAGGCCTGACTAGATGTTCCGTGAGGCCCTCTGACTAGATGTTCCGTGAGGCCTGACTAGATGTTCCGCGAGGCCTGACTAGATGTTCCGCGAGGCCTGACTAGATTTCCGCGAGGCCTGACTAGATGTTCCGCGAGGCCTGACTAGATGTTCCGTGAGGCCTGACTAGATGTTCCGCGAGGCCTGACTAGATGTTCCGCGAGGCCTGACTAGATGTTCCGTGAGGCCTGACTAGATGTTCCGTGAGGCCTGACTAGATGTTCCGCGAGGCCTTACTAGATGTTCCGTGAGGCCCTCTGACTAGATGTTCCGTGAGGCCTGACTAGATGTTCCGTGAGGCCCTCTGACTAGATGTTCCGTGAGGCCTGACTAGATGTTCCGTGAGGCCCTCTGACTAGATGTTCCGTGAGGCCAAGAACTGACTCCAATAGTTCACTGCCACCACGTAACTGAACCTCTCTTTAAAACAATAAACAAAAGTGTTTCCGCTAACTCCTCAGAATGTGCGAGATGTGTTTCGTTCAGGACAAAGTTTGGGAACCACTGATTTAAAGCCTATCCCCTATGTTGAGGCACTACTACGTAACGAGTTGAATGTTACATTGTGGACACATTGTTGTTGTTGTTTTTCTTGTAGTCTCACCTGGCAATCAAATCATTAAATAAGAACAATCTGGCTTAAACTTTGTCACATGTAAATTAGGAGTGAGTCTGGTGTGAATGTACACTTTGGTTTCTTATAGTTATGTTTTTTGTTTGGTGTAATGCACAATTTGTAAGACTAATTTCCATACGGACAATAAAGATTATTATTATTATTATAATTTTAAAGGTTCACCCCACCCAAAAAAAAAAAGGATAAACCGCTATAGTTTTGTATAGTCTGTCCGTCCTTCCGTCTGTCACGTTTAGATCTCAAAACTAAAAGCGCTATTGAAAATCCGATTTCACCCTATCTTGTAGCATGCTATAAACAGGCACAATGGTTACTTTCCGTAAGCTAACTTTCTTGTACATTAATATGCAAACCGATTTTGTTATTGTGTGAAGCAAGTGGCCTAGTTTGAAGACAATACCGAAAAGACTGTAATAATGAGGCGAGCGGAAATGAAGTAAATAACATTGTGTTGTTGTTTGATATAACTTGTCCATATAAAGTTGTAGTCAAATTTCCCTTTCCTACTTTGCGTTCTATGGGACAGATGATGTTAAGGTCATCTGTTGGGGTCCAGTTTAAGCGCTTGGCTTCCGAACCTGGTATCCTGGGTTCAAATTTCGGTGAATACTGGGATTTTGAATTTCAGGATTTGTAGGGCGTTCCTATGTCCACCCCAACTGTAATGGGTACCATTAGAAATTGTCATGTAGAGCTGTGCAAAATATTTGGAACACTAAGGCCACCAAAAGCAAACAAGAGCTCCTTTCCACCGGCCTGAATGAACGGTGTATACTTCGCATACACCGTTCTGTCTGACGTGGGGTGAGACTCTGGGCTCTAGTAGACACGTGACACTGCTGACTAGAGACGCAGCCGAAGCCCGCACCACCGGGGCCCCCCGTCAATTTCCTTTGATCTGCCAGGCTAACGTACGGGACACGCCATTCATGTAACGGTCCCTTGAGGGACGGCGCCTGGACGCCTGGGAGCTCTTTGACATCCCCGCACAGTGCAATAGAAGGTTGTTCTCACACTTGCTGTGCTACTGTTTAGCCTAGCCGTCCCCTTCTCACGACCGTTTACACCTGGGCGCCACGTTGAGGCAGGGTGCCTGACTTTAGTTGGGGAAAGTAAAGGCGGTTGGTCGTTGTGTTGGTCACATGACACCCTGCGAGTTAACCGTTGGCCATAGACAAAGATATAAAGATGTTGGTTGACTAAATAATGGTAATAACAAAATATTGCTTCAAAACAAAGCTCAAATAATGAAAAGCACCACACGGTAACTGTCATATCTCTTAAAACTGTTAGGTTTATCTCCACATTTTCTATAGAAAACAAAATTAATTAACTACCACTAAGTGATTAAATAATTAGTTTATTTCTTTATCTATGTTTTTTTTTCCTATATTGTCTTCCAATGTAAATAATTTGATCCGAGGATGGGAAGTGGAAAAAAAAACGGTAAAAGAATACCTCCCTGATACCTCTCCCTGACAGACACAGTAAAAGAATACCTCCCTGATACCTCTCCTGACAGACACAGTAAAAGAATACCTCCCTGATACCTCTCCCTGACAGACACAGTAAAAGAATACCTCCCTGGTACCTCTCCCTGACAGACACAGTAAAAGAATACCTCCCTGATACCTCTCTGACAGACACAGTAAAAAAAGTTCCCCTAACAAAGTGAGTTAATATAAGGTTTTTTTTAAATATTACCTTTATTACGACTTGTTTTTGTATTTTCTAGTGTATTAGTTACTTTTGGTTTACATAAAAAAATGTTTGACAAAACTAAACAAGATTAAATGTAATCTTTTCATAATCAGATTTATTAGGCAGTCGAACAGTTGTACACATGCTAGTATCACTCTGCAGAACAAACCGTCCATCTCATATCTACATACCGGTATGCCGTGTTCACGCATTTAGAGACTTAACCAGCGGGCATCTCGTGCACTGAGTGACCAGATTTTAAATCTACTTTTGTCTGAAGACAGGATGAGGTTACTAATAGTTCCTACTTCATTGTTTCTCATATCCATGCAGACAATGTTACTGTAACTATATGAAGTACATAGATGCCTAGTTCATAAAGCGCTGGTTGTGTGAGTGTGTTCTTGTGTGCGTGCTTGTGCATGTGTGAATGTTGTTCGTATTTGCATCTATATTGTTCCTGTTATAAGAGATACGCTGAGGTGGCCACTTGGAGTCAAACTGAATTTCCATTTGTTTGGACCAATAAAATTATTTTTTCTAATAATTATTTTTAACCCAAAAGTTCAATAAGTTCCTTATATTGACAACAGGTCACTTTTGACATATTTCACTTTAGGAAAAAAGCAGTTGCAATTAAATTTTACAGTTAAATTCATTGAACTTAAAAGGTCACAACCTGCCTTTTTTAACAAAGCTTTTATCAACTGTCTGTCTGGTCAAAAGTGTGTACACGTTATTTCTCCCACACCTACGTCTCGGATCAAGCTGAAAGTTTGCACATTTCTTTTACCTGACAACACAAGAGTCAATAGAAAAAATTAACCAATAAGTTAATTAACAATTGGTAATTAATCGTTTTACTTCGTATCTCGAACAAGGGAAAAGAATTGTACTTGACTGAAGTGGTGGTATAACCTGAATTAGATCCTTTATAGGTCGCCTCTTTAAAGTAATTTTGTAACAAACAATCACCGCACCTCACTAGCAGACTGGTTAGTATGTCGGCTTGAGCCATGAGTTCGAATTTAGGTCGTTCTCCTTTTTTAGCGGCCCCCGTAAGGGGAAAAAACCGCTATTAGGTTTGTGCAAAATGTCCTTCTGTCTGTCTGTCCGTCTGTCACACTCAGATCTCGAAAACTAGAAGAGATATGAAAAAATATTATTTCATCATTACATCCGGCTTGTAAAGTTTAGGTGCAACGGCTACTTTTGGTTTTCTAAAAGCAAACCGTTTAATTTATAAAATTAATTATGCAAGCGATTTTTTCATAAAAATACACCTATTCTAAAACAATAACGTAAATGTAAGGGAGGCAATATTTCAATATGCTAACAAAGATAAATGATGCCTGTGTATTTTCAGTATCACTATGTCAAATATATTTATAAAATGTACAGGAAATGTTCACAACAAATATAAATAATACTTAAAGATGTTTTTTCTGGCTAACTAGCTGCTAAAATTAAAAGAAAACATTTATGTTTGTTTATAAAGGCTAATAATGCACTTTGTATGTAAATATCATGCACATTTTTTTAATGGACTTTTTAAGCAGCGACTTTAGTGCAGTAGCGTAACGTCGCAACATGACCAGATACTAAACCAATTCCTTAAACTTTTTAAAAAAATCAGATTTTATTTTTTTTTTTGTTTAGTGCCCCCATCCGAATAAAAGAAGTTATTTTTGTGCGTTTTGTCTGTTGGTCGGTCTGTCCGTCACGATTAGATTAACAAATAACACTAGAGGCTATTGTAAATCTGATATAACCTTTAATTTTTCATTCAGAAATATTGCAATAGTTTAAAGTATCTATAATAGATTGTTCCGGATGTTCTGTGAAAAACAAATCAATGCCAATGATTGCTCTTCTAAGTTATAGTAGATTTTATTTCCATGCTTAAACGTTGCAAGAAACACATGATCTTTACTATATTGTCCCGGTTTTTTAATGTAAATAGCATATAAATGTTAAATAAAAATATCTATACTGATTTATATTTCATTAACTATAAAGGTGTTCCGGATATTGTTTTAGAAAAAAAAACAAATTTATGTCAAATATTTATATTTTTTCAAAAATATCGACAATAGGTCATTCAGGATTTTAAAATAGGAAAGTAATTTACTAGAAACGATTATTGAAAATAAATTTTTAGGCTTATTTTACAGTTAATTTTCTTGCCGAAACATAAAAAACATAAAAAAAAATTAAGTCTAACTAATCTAATCAAATGAAATGCTAAAAGAACAAACTCGGTGCACCAATGTCTATGATCCCTCGAAAAGCTGCTCGTATAGATGACATTTTTTAGTCTAACTAGGACGTGTGACGTAAAGTAATTTTTTCCTTTGACGTCATATGGAGTTAATTCTTTAAATGAAATGCTAAAAGCAATCACTCGGTGCACCAATGTCTATGAACCCTCAACAAGCTGCTCTAATAGATGATATGTTTTAGTCTAACTAGGCCGTGTGACGTAGTGGATTTTTTTCCTTTGACGTCATATGGAATAAATTCTTTAAATGCTAAAAGAACTCGGTATAGTAATGTTTATTAAACCTCGTAATGTGACTCGCATTTTAAAAAGACATAATAGATTTAGATCTAATCTAGATTTTTTACACTAGATCTTTAAGTTCTAATTAAAATCATTATAGAATCTAGATCTATTAGTTTGTAACCAGTTTGTCATTAGATTAAGAGCAATGCCTGGTCGTGCGGTTAGCGCGCAGAACTGATTATCTCCACGGTCTCGGTTTCATACCCTGCTCGATGCCATCCTCAGTCGACCAGCAAATATGCGGATCCGACAGTGATCCGTCTCCCACGTCTGAGTTTGTGTGGCAACACAAACTCTCTTTGTAATCTTGTTTGTTGTTGTTTTTTTTAAAGTATTTTTGTCTTGTTACCTGAATTTGGCAACTACGAATATTTGACTGGGAGAGATTTTAAATGAACACTATCCAGGACAGGAAAATGTTGCCAACTAAAAAGAAAAGACTTTCTACTGCGAGCGAAGTTTAGAAATGAGATTCTACAAAGCTGAAAAGTGAAAGTAAAAAGCTTGAGTATTTGTGCATCTCCTGGAGTCTGACGTTCAAACAATGTCCCACGAGCCAAAATAAAAAAGATTTTTTTTTAAATCAAATTCCTTCTTTATTTTTAAATCAAATTAGATGTAATCGGATCGCCTATGTAGAGCCTAAACAAAATTGACCAGCTCGAATTTCTATCAGCTTTATTTGCTTTTTTTTGTTGTTAAATTTTCCGACTTGCAATTTTTGACTAACCTTGAACCTTCGACCTTCCAACCAGACATCAAGTCACGTCATTAATTTTTGTCAATCTCTACCATGCTCTACCACTTGTAGCACAATTAATTTCTATGTAAATGAAGCATTAGACTTTCCCTCTGTGACTTGTACACTATTTAAAAACCAACGAACTAGCGGGGTAATGAAGATTCGATAAGAAGGTCAACTGTCAATCAATGTGATAGTGTTAAAAGTAGTTCAATAGTTCAATTTTTTTTTTACTTTAGTTGGTAAATGTCACGCTCACTAAAGCGTCCTTGACATTGTTTAGTTTATCGTGAAAATCTCCACTACTAGTCAGTGGTCAACAGTCTTTAGTTGAGAGTTTGGACTCAAGGAAATTTCTAGACGAAATGGCGCGTTCTGAGGCTTTCGATGCACTTATTTGTTATTTAAAGAGATAGGCCTGGATTTGTTATTTAAAGAGATAGGCCTGGATTTGTTATTTAAAGAGATAGGCCTGGATTTGTTATTTAAAGAGATAGGCCTGGATTTGTTATTTAAAGAGATAGGCCTGGATTTGTTATTTAAAGAGATAGGCCTGGATTTGTTATTTAAAGAGATAGGCCTGGATTTGTTATTTAAAGAGATAGGCCTGGATTTGTTATTTAAAGAGATAGGCCTGGATTTGTTATTTAAAGAGATAGGCCTGGATTTGTTATTTAAAGAGATAGGCCTGGATTTGTTATTTAAAGAGATAGGCCTGGATTTGTTATTTAAAGAGATAGGCCTGGATTTGTTATTTAAAGAGATAGGCCTGGATTTGTTATTTAAAGAGATAGGCCTGGATTTGTTATTTAAAGAGATAGGCCTGGATTTGTTATTTAAAGAGATAGGCCTGGATTTGTTATTTAAAGAGATAGGCCTGGATTTGTTATTTAAAGAGATAGGCCTGGATTTGTTATTTAAAGAGATAGGCCTGGATTTGTTATTTAAAGAAATAGATAGGCCTGGATTTGTTATTTAAAGAAATAGACATAGTTTAGTCATTTAAAGAGATAGGCCTGGATTTGTTATTTAAAGAAATAGACATAGTTTAGTCATTTAAAGAGATAGGCCTGGATTTGTTATTTAAAGAGATAGACCTGGATTTGTTATTTAAAGAAATAGACATAGTTTAGTCATTTAAAGAGATAGGCCTGGATTTCTTATTTAAAGAGATAGACCTGGATTTGTTATTTAAAGAGATAGACATAGTTTAGTCATTTAAAGAGATAGGCCTACACAGTCATTTAAAGAGATAGGTCTAGATTAGTCATTTAAAGAGATAGGCCTACACAGTCATTTAAAGAGATAAGCCTAGATTAGCCCATTTACTGACATTTGGGGATCAGGTACTTTAACCCACCTACTAACGCTATCTGTGACCAAGACATAGAAACAGGGTTGTTGCATCATCCAACAGAATGTTGCCAGTGATGGGAAACCTACAGCGATCACGTGCCTGCCCTGACTTGCGCACACGAGCCCTTTTGCGCGCTCAGGTCCCCGTTTTTTTTGTCATGAAGGAGAAACGTGATTTTTGACAGCAGAAAAGACGTTTTCCGCCGTGGCTAATTTCCAGCAGGGCGAATTTTTCTTCATTCCTGGTTAGTATAGAATACTATAGTAGACTTTTTGCGTTGTCAATGTAATTTACTTGGGAACAGTGGACACAAATACCTCGAGCCTCATCTGGGGCTCACGACTGATATCGAGTAGAATCTCACCACATTTTTATATTGTCTTATGGCTTATGGTATATTGTCTTATGGTATATGGCTCGCCAACAAAAGGTTCTTTCTCTAAAGGAAATCGAGGATATTCTCAATGCCGATGACTTCTTCGATTCTGACAATGAGGACGACAATAATAGTCCTATAGATATTGTTGAACTTCCTCCAGAACTGGTCGATGAAATGTCAGACAATGAAGATTTTGATGACAATATAATTGATGATGAGGAACCATCAGATGTTCCCGGATTTGTTGAAATTCAACATGCGACTGGAAACAATGAACCTGCAATAGGAGTGGACCAGTCTGCGCCGTCAACGAGTACAGCTATGACAGATTCAGGTCCACCACCTTCTAAAAAGAGAATGACGACTTTGACTTCAAATTGGAAGAAGAGACAACCCAGTTACTTCAAAGTGTATCAAAATGCTGATGATGTGCAGAGAAGAAGGAGTGCCCTCATTTGCGAACTACAGGGGAAAAGACCGGTTGACTGTTTCGAGAAGATATTTAATGACACAATTGTCTCCAATATTGTCAAACAGACCGTTATATATGCCACGCAGAAAAACGTTCACGAGATCCAACTTTCAAACGAGTGCATCAGGAAATTTATTGGAATTCTTCTCTTCACTGGATATCATTCTCTTCCTCAAGAACAATTATACTGGTGTGAAGATGAGGACATGGATGTCCAATGCGTGAGACAATGCATGAGTCGGAACAGGTCTCTGGAAATCAAGCGGTATCTCCATGCCAGCGACAACTCTGAGTTAGAAAGTATTGCACCACAGGAACGTGATAAGCTCTTCAAGATTCGTCCAATAATCGACCAACTGAACGAGAAGTTTCTGCAATATGGCGTGTTCTCGGAAAATGTGAGCATTGATGAACAAATGGTTCGATACTACGGGCACCATTATCTAAAGCAGTTCATACGCGGTAAGCCCTTAAGGTTTGGATTTAAACAATGGGCGATTTGCTGCTCAGAAACTGGCTATTGCTATCAAATGCAAGTGTATGAAGGCAAAGCAAGAGACGGAGATGATCCAGCCGTGACGGGACTTGGATCATCTGTTGTCCTGAAGAGGATTTCGATTTTGGAAACACCAGAAGCTCACAAGGTTTACTTTGACTATTTCTTCACCGGATTCGCTCTTATGAAACATCTACAAGATGTTGGTGTCCGAGCAACAGGAACAGCTCGATTCAACAGAATGAACAAATGTCCAATTGCAACAGACAAAGAGATGAAGAAAAAAGATAGAGGGGCATATGATTACAGATTTGATATGAAGAATGAAATTTTGGCTGTCACATGGAACGACAACAGCTGTGTGAGGCTGCTGTGGAATCATGAACCCATCGAACCTGTCTCACAGGTAAAACGATGGAGTAGAACTGAGAAGAAGGATGTTCTTGTCACCCAACCAAGACTGATCACAGAATATAACACGCATATGGGAGGAGTAGACAAGATGGACTGGAACGTCCAAAAATATAGAATCAGGATAAGAGGGAAAAAATGGTACTTTCCTTTGCTTACAAATGCCATTGACATATCAGTGATGAACGCCCACGCTCTATATTGTATCGCAAATGGTCAAATTCCCATGTTGGATTTTAGAAGAATGATTTGCAGAGCTTATCTTGCTCTGTCTTCATCAATATCCGATCCGAAAAAAGCTGGAAGGAAATCTTTCGCTAAGTCTTCAATGAAGCGTGTTCCTGTAGATGTCAGAACATCTGGATATCACTGCATCGACCGCACTGAAATGGGGAAACAGAGGAAATGCGCAGTGTGTAAGAAAAATGCAAGGAAAGAATGCCGTAGATGCAATGTGGGATTACATCTGGAATGCTTTAAAAGTTGGCATCAAGTATAGACGGTATGTGCCATGATCCCCATTTGGGGATCGGGCTAAAATTGCAAATTTTGAGAAAAATATTTATGCTGAAATTCAAAATACGTGTTTTTCTTACTAATGGGATGTAGGGAGACCGAAATAAAGTAAAAAATTCTCAGAAAAAAAATTGGCAGTTAATGGGTTAGTCAATTAAAAATCAAGTTAACTAAGGTGTTACTTGAAGATCGCAGGCTATTTGTTCACTCAATAAGTCCGTTAATAAGAAAACCCATAATGAGCTTATGTTCATTAAGTAACAATCTAAAAGTTTGAGAACCACTAATATGTTTTATTCAGTAACTAAGCTAGGAGTTTATGACCTACTAGTTCATTCAGTAACTAAGCTCGACGGATGTAGCCCTATAGAAGTAAATGTTTCTTCAGTAACTAAGCTCGACGGATGTAGCCCTATAGAAGTAAATGTTTCTTCAGTAACTAAGCTCGACGGATGTAGCCCTATAGAAGTAAATGTTTCTTCAGTAACTAAGCTCGACGGATGTAGCCCTATAGAAGTAAATGTTTCTTCAGTAACTAAGCTCGACGGATGTAGATCTATAGAAGTAAATGTTTCTTCAGTAACTAAGCTCGACGGATGTAGATCTATAGAAGTAAATGTTTCTCCAGTAACTAAGCTCGACGGATGTAGATCTATAGAAGTAAATGTTTCTCCAGTAACTAAGCTCGACGGGTGTAGATCTATAGAAGTAAATGTTTCTTCAGTAACTAAGCTCGACGGGTGTAGATCTATAGAAGTAAATGTTTCTTCAGTAACTAAGCTCGACGGGTGTAGATCTATAGAAGTAAATGTTTCTTCAGTAACTAAGCTCGACGGGTGTAGATCTATAGAAGTAAATGTTTCTTCAGTAACTAAGCTCGACGGGTGTAGATCTATAGAAGTAAATGTTTCTCCAGTAACTAAGCTCGACGGATGTAGATCTATAGAAGTAAATGTTTCTCCAGTAACTAAGCTCGACGGGTGTAGATCTATAGAAGTAAATGTTTCTCCAGTAACTAAGCTCGACGGGTGTAGATCTATAGAAGTAAATGTTTCTCCAGTAACTAAGCTCGACGGGTGTAGCTCTATAGAAGTAAATGTTTCTTCAGTAACTAAGCTCGACGGATGTAGATCTATAGAAGTAAATGTTTCTTCAGTAACTAAGCTCGACGGGTGTAGATCTATAGAAGTAAATGTTTCTTCAGTAACTAAGCTCGACGGGTGTAGATCTATAGAAGTAAATGTTTCTCCAGTAACTAAGCTCGACGGGTGTAGATCTATAGAAGTAAATGTTTCTCCAGTAACTAAGCTCGACGGGTGTAGATCTATAGAAGTAAATGTTTCTCCAGTAACTAAGCTCGACGGGTGTAGATCTATAGAAGTAAATGTTTCTTCAGTAACTAAGCTCGACGGGTGTAGATCTATAGAAGTAAATGTTTCTCCAGTAACTAAGCTCGACGGATGTAGCCCTATAGAAGTAAATGTTCCTTCAGTAACTAAGCTCGACGGGTGTAGATCTATAGAAGTAAATGTTTCTCCAGTAACTAAGCTCGACGGATGTAGCCCTATAGAAGTAAATGTTCCTTCAGTAACTAAGCTCGACGGGTGTAGATCTATAGAAGTAAATGTTTCTTCAGTAACTAAGCTCGACGGATGTAGCCCTATAGAAGTAAATGTTTCTTCAGTAACTAAGCTCGACGGATGTAGATCTATAGAAGTAAATGTTTCTCCAGTAACTAAGCTCGACGGATGTAGCCCTATAGAAGTAAATGTTTCTCCAGTAACTAAGCTCGACGGATGTAGCCCTATAGAAGTAAATGTTTCTTCAGTAACTAGGCTAGACAGATGTAGATCTATAGAAGTAAATGTTTCTTCAGTAACTAGGCTAGACAGATGTAGATCTATAGAAGTAAATGTTTCTTCAGTAACTAAGCTCGACAGATGTAGCCCTATAGAAGTAAATGTTTCTTCAGTAACTAAGCTCGACGGATGTAGATCTATAGAAGTAAATGTTTCTCCAGTAACTAAGCTCGACGGATGTAGCCCTATAGAAGTAAATGTTTCTCCAGTAACTAAGCTCGACGGATGTAGCCCTATAGAAGTAAATGTTTCTTCAGTAACTAGGCTAGACAGATGTAGATCTATAGAAGTAAATGTTTCTTCAGTAACTAAGCTCGACAGATGTAGCCCTATAGAAATAAATGTTTCTCCAGTAACTAAGCTCGACGGATGTAGCCCTATAGAAGTAAATGTTTCTCCAGTAACTAGGCTAGACAGATGTAGATCTATAGAAGTAAATGTTTCTTCAGTAACTAAGCTCGACGGATGTAGATCTATAGAAGTAAATGTTTCTCCAGTAACTAAGCTCGACGGATGTAGCCCTATAGAAGTAAATGTTTCTCCAGTAACTAAGCTCGACGGATGTAGCCCTATAGAAGTAAATGTTTCTCCAGTAACTAGGCTAGACAGATGTAGATCTATAGAAGTAAATGTTTCTCCAGTAACTAAGCTCGACGGATGTAGATCTATAGAAGTAAATGTTTCTTCAGTAACTAAGCTCGACGGATGTAGCCCTATAGAAGTAAATGTTTCTTCAGTAACTAAGCTCGACGGATGTAGATCTATAGAAGTAAATGTTTCTCCAGTAACTAAGCTCGACGGATGTAGCCCTATAGAAGTAAATGTTTCTCCAGTAACTAAGCTCGACGGATGTAGCCCTATAGAAGTAAATGTTCCTTCAGTAACTAAGCTCGACGGATGTAGATCTATAGAAGTAAATGTTCCTTCAGTAACTAAGCTCGACGGATGTAGATCTATAGAAGTAAATGTTTCTTCAGTAACTAAGCTCGACGGATGTAGATCTATAGAAGTAAATGTTTCTCCAGTAACTAAGCTCGACGGATGTAGCCCTATAGAAGTAAATGTTCCTTCAGTAACTAAGCTCGACGGATGTAGATCTATAGAAGTAAATGTTTCTTCAGTAACTAAGCTCGACGGATGTAGATCTATAGAAGTAAATGTTTCTCCAGTAACTAAGCTCGACGGATGTAGCCCTATAGAAGTAAATGTTCCTTCAGTAACTAAGCTCGACGGATGTAGATCTATAGAAGTAAATGTTTCTCCAGTAACTAAGCTCGACGGATGTAGCCCTATAGAAGTAAATGTTTCTTCAGTAACTAAGCTCGACGGATGTAGATCTATAGAAGTAAATGTTTCTCCAGTAACTAAGCTCGACGGATGTAGCCCTATAGAAGTAAATGTTTCTCCAGTAACTAAGCTCGACGGATGTAGATCTATAGAAGTAAATGTTTCTCCAGTAACTAAGCTCGACGGATGTAGCCCTATAGAAGTAAATGTTTCTTCAGTAACTAAGCTCGACGGATGTAGATCTATAGAAGTAAATGTTTCTCCAGTAACTAAGCTCGACGGATGTAGATCTATAGAAGTAAATGTTTCTCCAGTAACTAAGCTCGACCGATGTAGATCTATAGAAGTAAATGTTTCTCCAGTAACTAAGCTCGACGGATGTAGATCTATAGAAGTAAATGTTACTTCAGTAACTAGGCTCGACGGATGTAGCCCTATAGAAGTAAATGTTTCTTCAGTAACTAGGCTAGACAGATGTAGATCTATAGAAGTAAATGTTTCTTCAGTAACAAAGCTCGACGGATGTAGATCTATAGAAGTAAATGTTTCTTCAGTAACTATGCTCGACGGATGTAGATCTATAGAAGTAAATGTTTCTCCAGTAACTAAGCTCGACGGATGTAGATCTATAGAAGTAAATGTTTCTTCAGTAACTAAGCTCGACGGATGTAGATCTATAGAAGTAAATGTTTCTTCAGTAACTAAGCTCGACGGATGTAGATCTATAGAAGTAAATGTTTCTTCAGTAACTAAGCTCGACGGATGTAGATCTATAGAAGTAAATGTTTCTCCAGTAACTAAGCTCGACGGATGTAGATCTATAGAAGTAAATGTTTCTCCAGTAACTAGGCTAGACGGATGTAGCCCTATAGAAGTAAATGTTTCTCCAGTAACTAGGCTAGACAGATGTAGATCTATAAAGGTAAATGTTTCTCCAGTAACTAAGCTCGACGGATGTAGATCTATAGAAGTAAATGTTTCTCCAGTAACTAAGCTCGACGGATGTAGATCTATAGAAGTAAATGTTTCTCCAGTAACTAGGCTAGACGGATGTAGCCCTATAGAAGTAAATGTTTCTCCAGTAACTAGGCTAGACGGATGTAGATCTATAGAAGTAAATGTTTCTCCAGTAACTAAGCTCGACGGATGTAGATCTATAGAAGTAAATGTTTCTTCAGTAACTAAGCTCGACGGATGTAGATCTATAGAAGTAAATGTTTCTCCAGTAACTAAGCTCGACGGATGTAGATCTATAGAAGTAAATGTTTCTCCAGTAACTAGGCTAGACGGATGTAGATCTATAGAAGTAAATGTTTCTTCAGTAACTAAGCTCGACGGATGTAGATCTATAGAAGTAAATGTTTCTTCAGTAACTAAGCTCGACGGATGTAGCCCTATAGAAGTAAATGTTCCTTCAGTAACTAAGCTCGACGGGTGTAGATCTATAGAAGTAAATGTTTCTTCAGTAACTAAGCTCGACGGATGTAGCCCTATAGAAGTAAATGTTTCTTCAGTAACTAGGCTAGACAGATGTAGATCTATAGAAGTAAATGTTTCTTCAGTAACTAAGCTCGACGGATGTAGCCCTATAGAAGTAAATGTTCCTTCAGTAACTAAGCTCGACGGATGTAGATCTATAGAAGTAAATGTTTCTTCAGTAACTAAGCTCGACGGATGTAGCCCTATAGAAGTAAATGTTTCTTCAGTAACTAAGCTCGACGGATGTAGATCTATAGAAGTAAATGTTTCTTCAGTAACTAAGCTCGACGGATGTAGATCTATAGAAGTAAATGTTTCTTCAGTAACTAAGCTCGACGGATGTAGCCCTATAGAAGTAAATGTTCCTTCGGTAATTAGGCTAGACGGATGTAGCCCTATAGAAGTAAATGTTCCTTCGGTAATTAGGCTAGACGGATGTAGCCCTATAGAAGTAAATGTTTCTTCAGTAACTAAGCTCGACGGATGTAGATCTATAGAAGTAAATGTTTCTTCAGTAACTAAGCTCGACGGATGTAGCCCTATAGAAGTAAATGTTCCTTCGGTAATTAGGCTAGACGGATGTAGCCCTATAGAAGTAAATGTTTCTTCAGTAACTAAGCTCGACGGATGTAGATCTATAGAAGTAAATGTTTCTTCAGTAACTAAGCTCGACGGATGTAGCCCTATAGAAGTAAATGTTCCTTCGGTAATTAGGCTAGACGGATGTAGATCTATAGAAGTAAATGTTTCTTCAGTAACTAGGCTAGACAGATGTAGATCTATAGAAGTAAATGTTTCTTCAGTAACTAAGCTGGACGGATGTAGCCCTATAGAAGTAAATGTTTCTTCAGTAACTAGGCTAGACAGATGTAGATCTATAGAAGTAAATGTTTCTTCAGTAACTAAGCTCGACGGATGTAGCCCTATAGAAGTAAATGTTCCTTCGGTAATTAGGCTAGACGGATGTAGCCCTATAGAAGTAAATGTTCCTTCGGTAATTAGGCTAGACGGATGTAGCCCTATAGAAGTAAATGTTTCTTCAGTAACTAAGCTCGACGGATGTAGATCTATAGAAGTAAATGTTTCTCCAGTAACTAAGCTCGACGGATGTAGATCTATAGAAGTAAATGTTTCTTCAGTAACTAAGCTCGACGGATGTAGATCTATAGAAGTAAATGTTTCTCCAGTAACTAAGCTCGACGGATGTAGATCTATAGAAGTAAATGTTTCTTCAGTAACTAAGCTCGACGGATGTAGCCCTATAGAAGTAAATGTTTCTCCAGTAACTAAGCTCGACGGGTGTAGCCCTATAGAAGTAAATGTTTCTCCAGTAACTAAGCTCGACGGATGTAGATCTATAGAAGTAAATGTTTCTTCAGTAACTAAGCTCGACAGATGTAGCCCTATAGAAGTAAATGTTTCTCCAGTAACTAAGCTCGACGGATGTAGATCTATAGAAGTAAATGTTTCTCCAGTAACTAAGCTCGACGGATGTAGATCTATAGAAGTAAATGTTTCTCCAGTAACTAAGCTCGACGGATGTAGATCTATAGAAGTAAATGTTCCTTCGGTAATTAGGCTAGACGGATGTAGCCCTATAGAAGTAAATGTTCCTTCGGTAATTAGGCTAGACGGATGTAGCCCTATAGAAGTAAATGTTTAATCAGTAACTAAGCTCGACGGATGTAGATCTATAGAAGTAAATGTTCCTTCGGTACCTCAGTTAAAGAGCGTGAGAATATCTGATCTTTATTCAGTAGGAACAAAGGCAAACTGTTTTGACAACAAACTAAACCTAACAATGTCTTTTATCGATTTTCTCCCAAGGTTTTTGGTCAACATTTTTTTCCACCCTCTCAATCCTCGGTAGAGTGGAAAGTTCTTCATTTTCGACCACTTCAATCCTCTCTCATTCCAGCATTCAATCCTAACACTGCCCAACACACACACACATTTATTCCACACATACACACACTGTGCTCAAACAAACAGAGTTATCTGTCAACTAAATTAATGCTCTTTTTCTCCAAGAAACAAAAAAAAAAAAAGCGTTTTCGCTGCTCGGATCCCGGGCCTGACATTGTGTTTGTGTAATCTAATGATGTGTTAATAAAGACAGTACACCAGTGTGTACAAGATCTAATGATGTCTCAATGATGACAGTACACCAGTGTGTACAAGTTGTAATGATGTCTCAATAATGACAGTACACCAGTGTGTACAAGATTTAATGATGTCACAATGATGACAGTACACCGGTATGTACAAGATGTAATGATGTCTTAATAATTATACCTGTGCCTACATGATGTTATGATGTCTCAATGAGTACACCAGGGTGTACAAGATAAATCCCGAACGAGATATGTTCTTTTGATCAAATTGTTTTTTTGTTTTGTTTTTTTATTATCACAATTCCTTTTGTCAGATTGCACATTCACGGGTGGTCGAACACTGCCTGGACACAGATTTCGGAAACGGCTTTAGTGCAACCAGTGTACAAAGTAAAGGAAGAGCTGATAGCTTTGTTTTCTAAAAGTCATCTCATCATTGTTGTGCACGTTTTAGCCGGGGGTGGGGGAGAGATTTTCATTTGTATAATGTCATTCATTTGTTAGTAAAAGAGAAGGAATTGCCCTTTGTTTTTATAATGTCATTCATTTGTTAGTAAAAGAGAAGGAATTGCCCTTTGTTTTTATAATGTCATTCATTTGTTAGTAAAAGAGAAGGAATTGCCCTTTGTTTTTATAATGCCATTCATTTGTTAGTAAAAGAGAAGGAATCTCTCTTTGTTTTTATAATGTCATTCATTGGTTAGTAAAAGCGAAGGAATCTCTCTTTGTTTTTATAATGCCATTCATTGGTTAGTAAAAGAGAAGGAATTGCCCTTTGTTTTTATAATGTCATTCATTTGTTAGTAAAAGAGAAGGAATTGCCCTTTGTTTTTATAATGTCATTCATTTGTTAGTAAAAGAGAAGGAATTGCCCTTTGTTTTTATAATGCCATTCATTTGTTAGTAAAAGAGAAGGAATCTCTCTTTGTTTTTATAATGCCATTCATTGGTTAGTAAAAGCGAAGGAATCTCTCTTTGTTTTTATAATGTCATTCATTGGTTAGTAAAAGCGAAGGAATTGCTCTTTGTTTTTATAATGCCATTCATTGGTTAGTAAAAGCGAAGGAATCTCTCTTTGTTTTTATAATGCCATTCATTGGTTAGTAAAAGCGAAGGAATCGCTCTTTAAAAAAGTCAACAACTTCATCATGAAAGAATTGTTTTTGGTAAAAAAACTTTTTCTTGATTTAAAGCCGCGCAGTTTCAGTTAAACTTAACATATACTAGAATACCCTGGCCAAACAGGGGTTATTGAAATGCGGACAGTTTTAGTGAAAGTGCACACAAAAAAATAATAATGGTGGAGGGTACGCCCAAAGTATTATGTGAACATTTGCAGGATGTAATGAGAAAATAAACAAATCAACGGGCGGAGCCGGTGGGTAATGCTAGTAACTTACAACTATTTGCTAACATGGAAGCTGAAGAAATGCGCAGGCTTGTCTTCTTAGTACAAATCAAAAGAAATGTCTGATTTTATTTTTCTTGCGATTAGCCCGCGGGGGAGCTAAATAACGCGCAAGTTAAATGTAGAACGTACTCCTTCCCTGAATGTCAATGCCCTAACCCTAGTGTACTACGTCACTTATTTCTTCGCTGAGTTCTACACGTCAACAAAGTAGGCAACATTGTTTCTCTAACGTAGATATATATAGTAACAGGGGCAACCAATCTTGGCTCGATACAGATGAGCAATTTAATCTGGTGTAAAATTATACATGTATGCAGAATTAAGAAAAAGGAGGAGACGAGAGTTTGTGTTACATAAAGAAACTCGATGACAGTCCAAGCGGGTCGGTTATATTCCCACATAATGTTACAAAATCATAATTAATCGTTTTACCCTAACTGAGCACTTATCATAAAGAGTTTGAGGTGGTAACCTGGACATATGTCGTCAATATATTTCGTTGTTTTGGGGTTGCTTAATACAAATAACAATGAAGTTTATCAAAACAACTGAACATTTTTTTATATATATAAATGTTATTTTAAAGATAATCTAGTCGCTGATGACTTGACTCAAGAGCAGGTAACTTAAGACTTAATGAAAACAAAGACAATATACATTTATATATTGTTAAAAGTAAACATTGCTGATTTGGCATAACACGTTGCAAAATGTCAATCAATCTATTATGAGTGTAATCGAGTCTGGACCAAAAGTCCACAAACTACCACTCACGACGGCCAATTTTCCAGGCTGTAGCTCCGAGACATAGAAAACAGTTGCTCTACAAATTGTCCAAATTAAAACTTAAAACCCAAAAGTCAATTCAATGTTTGATCAAAGAATCGATTACAAGGTCGCTATACTTTGTCATCAGTGTATATATAACAACGAGATGCCCTTGTACCTTAGAGAACTGATTACTCCATATGTCCCACAGAGAGCCCTGCGCTCAATGGACTCAACGCTTTTAGTAGTGCCACGTTTCTCCCTCAAAAGTTACGGTCTGCGGGCTTTTTCAGTTCACGGACCAAAGGTTTGGAACTCACTCCCCATTGATCTCAGACAGACAACATGCTACACCACTTTTAAGAAGAACATTAAGACCTATCTGTTTAAAACTTTTTTAGATTAGTTTGTCATGTTAGCTCTTGTGTTTGTAATGTTGTTACAGCGCCTTGAGCCTACATTTTGTTTGTTAACAGCGCTTTATAAATAAAATTATTATTATTATTATCAGTAGACTGTATATATACAGGACTGCCAAACACTAAGGTTTGATCTTATTGGTTGAATGAGAAGTGTATGTCATTAGAAAATATTAGCTGGTATACAGACATCAAATACAAAGAGGGAGAGAGACACACACACATACATACAGAGACTAGACACACACAGAGATATTCATAAATATAGAGAGAGACTAGACATGCGATGGATGATATCAATCGCGCATAAAAGTATATCCCCCATCTTTTTTTTTTGGTTGAAACTACGCAATAGCCTTGATAACAAGAGTGTTTCTGTGTAGGCTACAAAGCTCTTACAATGTAATATGAGATTTCTGAAGGCTAAATCTGGTGTTATGGAGTGTGTGTTTGCATGGTGACGGTGGCGATTGGTTGAGAATAATGCAAGAGAAGTAACCTTGTCGTCAGCGGTCTTAGAGAACAGACGACTCCAAAACGCAAGACTGAAAAGAAGTATTATGGTATTGTAGTGAATTAGATTTGGTTTCAAATACTATGTTATATTAGGACTCAAGTCTACTACATTTATTTTCATGTTTTTTCTTCCTTTTTCCCAGTCTGGGATCAAGTTAAAACGTTGCACAATTATTCGTTGAATCCGACAAAACATGAATCAATAAAAAAAATAAAAAAAAAAATTAACCAATTAGTTAATTAATTACTGGTTATAAAAAAAATGTATATCGAACTAAATGTTACTTAATGAGAGATGTGGATGGATATGGATTGAATCCCCTTATTAAGTTAGGACACTTTTGTTTTCTTCCATTCTCAGATCAAGTTGAAATTTTACATTATTTTTCGTAGTCAATACACGAATCAACCAAAAATTAACCAATTTGTTAATCATTTAGTACTAGTTAATTAATTTTATTATATAGCAAAAAGGGAGATAAACCCTGTAATTTTCAGATAAATGACAGTAATTAGCGTTTTTTTTTTCTCTTAAATAAGCATTGTTTTTAAAAAGTATTCTTTTTTTTTTCTATTGTTTGTCTATTATTGACTCATGTTTTGTTAGGTACAACAAATAACAATTGTGTCAAGTTTCAAGTTGATCCGATAATGAGAAGAGGGAGAAATAACTTGTACAAGATTCCACCCAGACAGACAGACAGACGAAATAAATTAATTTATAAGATTGGAACTAAAGAATTGTAACTTGAGGAAAGTATTAAAATAAATGTATCTACAGAAATGTAATGGAATGTATTCCATCAAGCAAAATACAAAAATATACTTTAAAAAAAAAACAAAGCTTATATTGAGTGTAGTTGTATCAATTGGTTTGGATCAGTCACGTAATTAAATGTGTAATAGACCAACAATAATAAATCTGTGCAATTCGAAATATTTTTACCGATTGTTTTTGTTTAGCCCTATTTCATGCTTTTAGATGTCTCACTACACTGCGATCATAGACATACATAAGTATTGACTGGCCGAAGGAAGTAACTTCATGTAACTTGAACACATGTATATCTATTGTATTCGGATTTCCGAATTATGAATAATTGCATGATCTTCATTCTTGGAGATTAAACAAAACTACACTGCCTCCTTATTTACAATATATATAGGTGTGTGGCTGAAATTGATTTGAATGCTTAACTTTTATACTGCTCATAAATGCTATATAATAAAGTACACAAAATTGCAAGTCACAATTTTTCGTTTTATAAAATTCTTTAATCGGCCAGTCTATATTTATTTATGTCTATGACTTGATATGTTACATGTTTTCAAGTTACATGAAGTTATTTCCTTTTTCCAGTCTATATTTATTGATGTCTATGGTTGCGATCCAATCACTTGTGTAGACCATTTGGCTGGGGGAGGGAAGAAAGAACGGGGTATACAGTTGATCGCTTTTTAAATGTATTTATAAACAAAAACGCGAACGACCAGGATTCGAACTCATGAGCAAAAGCCTTCTCAGGCTTCTCAAGCCAGAACGAATGAGCGTTTCTATAGTCTCGTCCTATTTTATGTTTGTGTTCACTAAGCCTCAGACGACGACCTATAAAAGAGAGTAATTCAGTTTATACCAACACTTCAGTCAAGTACAATTTTTTCCCCTTGTTCGAGATACCAAAATAAAACTATTAATAACCAATAGTTAATTGACTAACTGTTACATTTTTTTTATTTTATTATTTTATTTTGTTGTTGTAATTCTTGTGTTACGATATCAGGTAAAGTAAATAATTGTGCAAACATTCAGCTTGATCCCAGATTGGGTGTGGGAGAAATAACGTGTATAAACTACCAGACAGACAGAGTTGATATAAAAATATACGATATCTTTCTTGCATGGACAGTGGGGAGGAGTAGATTTCTTAAAACGACAGTCTGCCGACATCTAGAAATTTCGAACCAGACTTAAATGTAGGACATAAGCAATAGGCGAAATAAAGTCTTACTGTGTTGAGAACTAAGAATCTTACAGTAATCTGGTGAGTCTTAAGTGACTCTTGGTACTTCTAAAAGCCTGTTGGACTTTAAGTGTTTATGTGGGGGAAATGTGTTAGTACGATACTATATGTGTGACTGTCTTGCTGAGTATGTGTGTAGATACAATTTTTAGGTTCCGGAATCCGGTCACTTCCTCCTAAAGAAAAAACAAAACATTCAGTTACTGTATTCAAACCATAGACATTCAAACATTTGTAAAGATGTATGGATAGACTTCCGGTAGTTAAAATTTAGCAGACGGCATGTAGGTTAATGAATTAGAGCCAGAGCAGCCAATAAAATAAGAACCAAAGGGGAAATATATCTGCGTATGTTCACTAAGTAATTTTCATTCAAACTTATGTTTTTCTCTATCACGTTACAAATCTTTTCGTTGACCTTTTTTCAAACTCGTATAACCTCCCTTGCCCCAACCTCCCAGCATCTCTTGTTGTTATGTTTGAAGAGATGCAACTAACGCCTTACGACCACCACGGTGAAGGTCCAAAGAGTATTTCAATCTAGAGCACACAATGTTGTCCAAACTTTTTCTTGATTGGAACATTTGCCCATTTTAGGAGAATGCAACGGAACCGGCTCATGGTTGTTTTTTAAGTCATTTGTTTCCCATTGCTTTAAATAGAACTGGCAAAGCTTAACTAAGGGGAACAACTCCACATTCAAGATAATATCTATCAATGCTGTCAATATCAAACAAAATGAATGAATGACCACTCTATTTAATTCACTAATGTGTTATAGTTTTATTGATTCGTGCTTTATGATGAGAATGGATAGTGGGAGAAATAACGTGTTTAAAATGTGTACCAGACAGACAGAGAGGGAGTTGGTGTAAGCTTGATAAAATAAAAATAGTCTAAATTCAAGTAAAAAACTAAATTATACAGACATAAACATTAGAAAGATTTAGATTGAATGATTGTATTGGTTTTGTGTTCTTGAAGAGCTTCGTAATATCAGGGGTAGGACTTTATAAGCTTCATTCTACTAGCTGGTTTTGGCCTGTTTTTAGATGCATGATTTGTAACATAATTTTTTGTTTAATCCTGCATCTCATAATGCGGTTGTTGAAAACGAATAAACTCAAATTTAGTTGTTTTCAAATAGTAAGTTACTCTTCAAATAAACTTGTGACCAGAACTCATTTAATGATTGATCTTTATATCTTGGTTTCAAATATTAAGATACTCTTCAAATAAACTTGTGACCAGAACTCATTTAATGATTGATCTTTATATCTTGGTTTCAAATATTAAGATACAATTCAAATAAACTTGTGACCAGAACTCATTTAATGATTGATCGTTATATCTTGGTTTCAAATTAGAATCTAGGTCAGTGTCAAGCACATAGTGACGTCGTATAGGTGTTGGTTTTATTCTCGTTATTTTTGTCAACTTTGACCAAAAAATCATGTCTAGGCCTACTAGTTCATTGTTCCAAAATGGGCACGATATCACCAGAAACAATTAGAATAATAAAACATCTAAAGCAAAACATGCCCAGAATGTGAGACTTTTACCCTAAAATCAACGTTTTGTTGACGAAATGCATGACACAATGTTCAAACTATACGTTAATCAAATCAAACCTTTCTGTAGCCTATACATTAATGAAACCAAACCTTTCTGTAGCACATAAAATAGCCTAATAAATCAAACCTTTCAATAGTCCATACATAAATAAAATAAGACCTTTCTGTAGCCCATAAATTAATAAAATAAAAACTTTCTGTAACTCAAAATTAATAAAATAAAACTTTTCTTTAACCCATAAATTAATCAAATCAAACCTTTCTGTAGCCCATAAATTAATCAAATCAAACCTTTCTGTAGCCCGTACATAAATCTCCACTGTTCTCAAATGTCTCTACTTTTTTTTCACTTCCTCAAACGTTTTCAAAAAATGTCCCCTAATATTTCCCTGCCATTACCAACTGGCGTGATTCCTTGTCTTGCAGATAATGACTGGTTTTACAGGAGGCGTAGCACCCGGTCAATTGCATGCATAACTCTATATAATGATTCGAATAAACCTACACTTCACATTCTGTCTGTTGACCTCTGTCTCACGTCATCTGCACATGCGCAGCATTAAACCATTGCAATAAGACATGCAAGTACTCAAAAAATAAAAAGTTTTGTAGGTACCGTATTTAAAAGATCTATATATTAGCATGAAGATGCCAAGAATTTGAAATCACTGACTGTGTCAACCAGTCAACTGAATCGTTGTGATACTGACCTTTGCCGTCAAATGTCTCATTTTTTGAGGAGTGACCAGATCCCATAGTACAACCAATTTTGAAGGTTTGTTTGGGGTCACAGAGTGACCACACACTATTACCATCCGTTGCCTGTCATAGGGAATGCACGAACTCCAAACTACGAAATCTGCGAGTCGCAAAACAGATTAGAATGAAGAGATCTCAAATGGCAGAGCATTATATTATAGGCAAGTAGATTCATCATTTATTAAGTTACTATACATTAAGTAGGCTTAATTTGTCAATTTGGGGAGGATGGGGGTAGACCTGGATTCTAGATCATGTGTTTACAAAGCTAATATGAAAATGAGTTGTTTTTTTTTCCCAAACACACCTAATACGGTACATAAATAATAAACCTAGATCCAGTTTTTAGATGCTGAATTTAAATAGCATTTGCCTTTGTGGGTTTAGGATCGCATAGACCAATTCTATTTCTGTCTAATAGACCTACAAGATTATTGCTATAAGATGCATTTTGTTTCTAATCCTAGATTCCTAGATCCATGTCATGTATTCTTGTTTCATGCATACAAGTTAATTTAAACTGGGATTGGGCCTTCTAAAAACAAATCTTGTCCCTTTGAAATTTAAGCCTCATTCGTTAAATTGCAAGCTAGACTAGCTTCTTCACAAGAACAAATGAGATGAGTAATGTCACGCACGAATAACGCATTGAGTTCGTCGTAATCCTTTCATAACGTTTGTAGTCAACAGCTAAGAACAAACATATTCCAACGTCCACGAGATGATCATAGAAATGACACAGTCACATACTCGCTCTCGAGCGTACTGTAATCGATTTCTGTTTGCTTGTGTGGTATCGGC